>MU624869.1:0-19571 GCA_025349905.2 Blastocladiella britannica
GCCTCCGGGACCTGGGACATTTTTCATTGTCAAAGTGGGTTTTTTGTGTGCGGTTGAATGCTGTCCCCGTCCTTCACGACTCTTCACGAAATCAAAATATGAATATATCACACCACTTTGATGGCTCCTGGTCGACGCATCTCTGCCTATGAAAGCGGCCCCTCCCTGTCGCTCACTTTTTTTCTGTCGTTGGTGGCGGAAAAAGATCAGCAACAACAACAACCGGCCGAGGGGCTCAGATCTGGGACCAGCGGCTCAGGATGCAGTCGGGTCATTGGCGCGGACCTGACAGCTGAAACAACCTGATTGTGCGGATTCGTGGGAAGTGGGCAAACTTTGGCGCTGGCTCTTTGCTTTGTTTCATTTTTCACGAAAAAGTCAATAATATGGACAAAGACAACAACAACTCTGATCCGCTCGACGCGTTCGACGACATTTTGCGCTCGCTCGGTGGCCTGGTGGACGATGATCCTGGGAGCGCCGATGCTGGTGGTGTTGAAAAAGTAAATGCACCATCTCTGAGCCGGACTGCGGATCCGCGCCCAGTGCTCAAAGTTGTGACCCTCCCACGCACGATCGCCGCCTCCATGGATGCTATCACAGTTGCTGCTGCTCCGACGCTCCATGCCATAGCGGTTCCAGCGTCACTAAGCCCAGTGGTCTTGGCACCACAGCCTGCAGCACTTCAGCCACTTGTCCCAATGGAGAGCACTGGTGTTACTCGTGCTGTACCTGCTATGACTGCTACAGAACTTGTTTCAGCGCCTGTTTCTGCCTCTGTTCCGGCGCCCGCCCCAGTGTCAGTTCTTGCAACTATCCCAGTGCCTCTTCCAGTATCAGTTCCGGCGCCAACTCCAGTCTCTGTTCCTGCGCCCGTGTCAGCAGCTGCTCCAGTACCTGCTCCCGCACGACCAACCATTGTGCTCGAAGTGCAGCCCGCTTCCCCTCAACGAGAATCTCCCCGAGATCCATGGCTGCCTCGATCGTCGCCAACGTCTCCCACTGCTGCACCTACTGCAGCTAAAGTGTCTCTCGAGTCGTGCTTTCCATCTGGATGGCGTGAGCAGCGTGCGTATTCTCCGCACCATGTATTCTAAAAAATTACTCATCTCGGCCAATATATACAGAGTATCCCGATCCAGTATATAGTACTTGGCGAAGTGCCATGATACAATATTTGGAACCTCTCCCAGATTTTGGGCCGCCGCAAGTCCCAGCGCTATTTGGGATCTTGAGCGAGCTCGTTGACGATATTCTGGCCGGACAAGTTCTTCCACCTCCAGCAGGTCAGATTGGAAACGGAACACCTCAAACGCGGCTGACGAACTCGCAACGTCCTACTTCCCGCGGTCAGCCGAGCTAAGTTGATTAATATATTTTTTTTTGTTGTTTTGGCTTCTCTTTCCCATTTCTTCCCAAACACATATAAAAATTGGAAACAATGTCTGCCAGCCTGCACCGACCGACCAGCCCGGTCATGCCGGCGTCGCGGCCATGGATGAATTCCCCCAATGCTGGCATGGACCACCAGGCATTCAACGTTCCGCCCATGATGGCTCGGCCCCGATCGTCCGATGGAGGAAATGCAAGCGGAGCCGGCGAAAAGCTCCAGCTGACGGAAACACTTTACTACCCCGACAGCTATATCACGAAACCCCCCATTGCAGGCGAGCTCGACCGCGATCGGCTCTTGACCACGTTCGTTCATTGATTAAGGTATTGCATGGATCAACCTCGATCTCACCTCCATTGCTTGTGTGATATACAGCTATGCTCTCGGCTTTCCTGTCCTCCAACGTGGTGCATTCTGCCTTGCATCGTCCACTTTTGTCCTCTATCCAATTGGAAACTCGGTCATGCTCCTCAATACGGTCAACATGGAGCAAAAAATCCTCCCTGGACTACGCTGTGGTGGGATCTGTGCACTCGCGGTTCGAATTGTGTTTTCATTCACCTCAGAAAGATCACGCTCACATACATATAAAATCATACAGGTGCACCCAGCACGCACATTCATTGCAGTTGCAGAGCGGCACGATAATGGGCCCAACATTTATATTTACTCGTTCCCCGATATTCGGCTGTTCCGCGTCCTCCGCGGGGGCGCCGAGCAATCGTTTTCTACCTTGTGCTTTAGCCAAGCCGACTCTGGAGCGACACTCGCCTCGGTGGCGGGCGATCCGGACTACACGCTCACGGTTTGGGACTGGCAGCAAGAGCGCGTGGTGTTGCGTGCCAAGGCATTTGGGCAGGACGTGCAGACGGTCGCATTCTCACCCACCAACCCACTGGCACTCGTCACCTCCGGCGTGGGGCACATCAAGTTCTGGAAGATGGCATCCACATTCACTGGGCTCAAGCTGCAAGGAATGCTCGGCAAATTCGGCGCCACCGAGCTGACTGACATTCCGTGCTTTGTCTTCTTGCCGTCGGGTAAGGTGCTCTCGGGGACCGAGTCGGGCAACCTGCTCCTGTGGGACGGCAATTTTATCCAGTGCGAAATCGCTGGCACGAATGACGCAAACTGCCACGCCGGTGCCGTCGAGTACATTGCCATTGAAGACGGTGAGATCGTAACAGCCGGCGAGGACGGCTATATCCGAACATGGGACTTGGAGGCCATCGAGGGACCCGAGCAAGGTGCAGAAAACAAGGCGCCGACCGCGACCGTCGTTTACGAGCTCGAACCCATTGACGAGTTTCTTGTCGGTCGTGACGTGCGCATCAAGAGCGTGCTCAAGCTTGGCGTCTCGCGTGCAAATTTGGGGAGCGCCGGGTCGTCCTCGGCGAGTGCAACTGCGTCAGTGCCCTCCTCGCAAGAGTATCTGGTCGCCGACTGGCACGGCGCCATGTGGCGCGTCGACATTCGCCAGCACACGGCCGAGCGCCAGTTCACGTTCCATCGCGGCGCCGTCGTTGCGCTCGACGCATGCACAACCCCAGTCCACCACTTGATGGCGAGCGTCGGTGCCGACATGACGCTTCGCATCACCGACCCACTGAGCCGAAGTAACTTGGCGATCGCGCGGGCACCGGTCCCCGGCACGTGCGTCAAGTATCTCCCGCGCGCGCTCGACTCGATCGGGTGCTCTCTGGTCGTTGGCTTTGCAGATGGGAGCGTCCGTTTCTACCGTCACGCTGTCCCCACCCCGGGCAAGGCAAGCATTGCCATGACGCGGACGCACGCTGTCCGCCCGCATTCGTCGCCCATCGTAAACATTGCGTTCTCGTCCGATGCCACCGTCATGATCACGGCTGCCGAAAACGGGGGCATTTTCGTGTTTTTGGTCCGAGTCACCGGCGTTACCTTCGACCGGAACACGCACCTTGTCCCTGTCGGGTTCTTCTCGCTTGGCAGAAATGTGCAGTCGCTCACATGGGCCATGGACCTCAACACAAAGTCGACCTCGAACCGTATCCGCGGCCGGCTCCTCGTGGTCGACGAGAGCGGCCAAATCGTGTCGGTCACCATCAACCTCGACAAGTCGTACGAGCGAGACCACAATTTTGCCATTCCGGCCGCTGATTTCGAAATCGTCCCGTGGTCCCTCCAAAAGTATATCGAAACGGTCGTGATGCCCGCCACTCAGCTCGACCCGCAACATGCTCCTGGGGATGGAGCAGCTGCCGCAAGCGACGCGGCTAAAAAGGATGGCGCACCGTCCACCAACAAGCCAGGAAGCGCATCCGCGGCCAAAGAGCGACCGGGCTCACCGTCTGCCAGCAACGGCGGAGACAAGTCCGAGGGCGAAGGTGCTGGCGACGGCACTGCTCCCAAAGAGGGCGGCGCCGCGGCAGCCGATGCGCCACCCCCGCTGACCTTTAAGGTCTCCAAGGTCATGTACATTGAGCAGGACCACTTCCTGGCGGCGATCGAGTGTTCCAACGGCATGACCGAGGTTCGCTCGTGCCTGCTGACCGATGGCAAGCTGAGTCGCCTCCTCTTGTCATTGCGCAACGCGGTCGAAATCACGTCTCTTTCGCTCGCATCCTCGGGTAAGCTCGCCCTGGTAGGCTGCAGCGACGGCACCGTCTACTACCGCCCCGTGTCATTTGACGGCGACCTCTCTCTGAGCAACTCGGGTGGTCACGAAACGGCCGTGTACATGGACGAGCATTTCTGGCGCGCTCATTTGCACGCGGGCCCCGTCACGAGTGTGAGGGGCACATTTGACGATGCCATCATTGTGTCGTCTGGTCGCGACGGTGCCCAGTTTGTGCTCAAGTCGACCTCTGACGATCTCGTGCAGCGCGCCTTGAACACAGAGGGCATGATTCTCCCGCCACTCGACTCGGATGCCGACGACCTACCCAACAAGTACACGATCCAGGAGGCCAAAATGATGTTGCGCATTGATGAGGAAAATGCACTGGCCGAACAGCGAAAGCAGGTGAGGCTTGCGACCCTCCGCGAGCTGCAGCGCGAATTTTCCCAAATCGTGCAGGAGAACAAGTCGCTTCCCAAGGAGCTGCAGCTTCCGTCCGAGGCATTTCAAATTGACGAGGGACTTTGCGAGCGCATGAGTACGTGTTTTTTATTTCAAGCGTCGGTGTTGATCCCTCATAAGGATTTTCCGTATGATAGAGCTCGCGACGGAAGCCAAAGTCGCAAAGGCCAAGAATCAACTACTGTGGAACAGCGAGCGGATTGCCCTGTTGTTGCATAAACTCAAGAAGCGCTTTAACGACAGCGTCCTGACACCGACCATCACCGTGAAGGGCCTCAAGGTGCGCCAATTGTCCCTTTCCCCCCGCTTTGTGCAGCTGATCTAACCCGAAAAAGTAAATGAAATGGACAGTCCGCCACGATCGTGCACTCATTCCGCACCGAAAATATCACGACTTTCGAGAGCAGCGAACGTTCATCTGAGCAACTGACGGCGAGCGAGGCATCCAAAAGTGCAGGTGCATCGACTCAGGATGTCGCAGAGCAAGCCCCTGGAGGAGCCTCGACAGAAAAGGCTCTGCCCGACTCGAGCGCCGCAACAGCACTCTCGCCAGCTCCGACAGCAACGACAGCGGTGGCGACGGGAACAGCGGCGGTTGTTGCGCAAGAGCAAACGACTGGGCCGAGCCGAAAAGATGTCCGTCGTATATCCATTGCTTGCTTGTTTACGGACTCTGACCATTCAAATATTGCCCATTTTAGAAACCGGCGGCGGCAGCTGCGGCACAGGTCGCAGACCAAGCTTCACGCCTGGAAGACCGCCGGCGGGTCAAAGCAGAGCGCCTCGAGATGTGGAAGGAGCTCATGACCGAGAAGCCCAACGCTACCAGCGAGGATCCTCGCGATACGGCTGCAATTCGCTTTGCTGAAACGCACATGGGCGACTACAAGCTGAAGCGCGACAAGAACTACATTGTGCCCGAGAATGAGCGCGTCAATGCCGAGATGAAGCACAAGCAGATTGCCATGTTGCAAACAAGTCTGATTCGGATCATGGAGGTAATTTTTTTGTTTTTGTTTTTCGTTTGTTGTGTCTTGCTGTCGTATGGCTCACCATCAACCCAAAAACATGTATCAGGCTTTCAACGACAAGGTCCGTGCACTCGAAAAACACCGAGCGCAGATCTCGCAGCAACTGCAACAAGCAAATGTTGAGATCACGGCGCTGGAGGCGGGACTCCAGTACATTGGGCATGAGGAGGCCCAATCGAGGCAATTGGTTTTACCTGGTCTTGCGGTACGCTCAGCTTGCATTTATAGTAATCCTGCCTTTTGTTCTCAACAACCATTTACGTCTTTAGAAACTGGATGCTTCAGCTGCGATCAAGCAAATAAAACATGCCTTGGAGCTCGAGATTGGCGTTGGCGATGTGCAAGAGCATGAAATGCTCGCGTATCGGCTCCGGCACAATCTCCAGCGCATGCAACTGGTGCGCGTACTTATTTTATTGCTATATGCGCTCCTTTGGCTGACTTTTTATCAACAACTCATTCATAGCGGGCACGAGCGATTACCGATCGCTTCGACAACTCCATCGACATGCTTTGCCAAGAGCGGCTAAGCGTGGCAACCGATGTCAAGGCAGCTGAGATTCGGCTCATGTTACTCTACAAGGAGTGGAAACTGCTCAAGGAGTTTGAGAAGCACGACACGATTCTCAATGACAAGCTCTCGCAAAAGCTCTCCGAAAAGGCTGCGATTGACGTCAAGGTATGCTTCCTTTTTTTTTTTTTTAGCGGTGGTGGCAATAGGTCGCGAGTTCTAACTCAAATTACCAAAAAACTAGATTGGCGCCATTCAATCCAAGTTGGCGGAAAAGCGCGTCGAAATCGAGCAAGCCGTCGAGACACGTAAGGGCATTGAGAGCAAGCTCAGCGAAGCGATCGGCGAGAGCAGCAAGTTCGAGGAGATCCTTGGGAAAATCTTCCGCAGGCGCGTCAAGCGCAAACGCCGCAAGGAGGCGCTGGCTGCGGACGGCCCTGGAAGCAACGGCGAGGATGCAAATGGTGACGAGGAGGAAGAAGAGGAGGAGAGCGACGACGACGAAGAGGAAGACGAGGACGAGGACGAGCTGGTGAGCGACGATTGCCCTGCCGGCTGCGACGAAGCGATGCACCAAGCGGTTCTCGACCTGCGCGAACGGCGCCTGGACCTCGAGGAGTCGCTGGCCGACGTGCAAAAGGGCGTCGAGGCACTCAAGAAGGACCTGGACATTTTCTCCAAGAAGGAACGCGTGATTGCCAGCGCGCTCAAGCAAACTGAGCAGGAAATCCAAGAGTTCCAGAGCCAGAAGCAGCAAAAGCTGAACGAGCTTGATGTTGTGGTACGTCTTTTTTTTTTTTTTTGCTTGAATGGGGTCGATGGCACTTACACCTGGCTTTTTTTTTGTGATAGGTCCCACTTTCTCTGCATCAGATCCAGTTCCTGGAGGACTCGATGGAAAGTGCGCTCGTGTTCCCGGACGACGGACTGGCAAAGCTTCGCCATCGCATTCTTGAGACTGAGGAGGTTTGTTTTGGCTTATTCTTTTCGACGTCATGCACTGACATACCAATCAACGCAGGAAACGGAACAAGTGCGCAAGGACCACAAGCAGCTGAAAAATGAGCATGTCACGCTCCTGGCTGTCCGCAAGGAAAAGCGCAACAAGGTACTGTTTATTGCGGTTTTGGGCTCGGTGAAAACTGGCACTGACTCAGTTAAATAAATAAAAAAACACCAGCTTCGCGATGCCGAGGGTAAATGCACTGAGGTGCAAATGCTCAAGTTTGGCCGAACCGTGGACCTCGATCGGCTCGAAAAGCTCGCAAGTAACAAGACTGCTGACGATCTCCGCCAGCAGATTGCCGAAAAGGAACGACGGCATGCGGCTGAGCTCGAGCAGTGGGATGTGCGTACCCCCTCTTCTTAACCTGGTTTTAAGATACCATTGACGAAAGTTTACAATGCCCGCCGATAGAAATCCATTGCCGAGATGAAGCGGAAGCTCACGACGGCGGTGGTGGAAAACACGCGGCACCTGGAGCAAATCTATGAGCTCACGGAGCGCCGAAAGGCGTTGGAAATGGCGCTCGACGCGAAACAGCAATCCGTCACCACCGAGTATAACGGCCCCGCGAAAAAGGACATGGCGGAACAGGCCCGACTTCTACAAACCGTTCAACGGCAGGCCCAAGAGATTGAGGCGCTCAGAATGGAGCTGGCCGGGCTCTTGCGCAAGCCCAGTGGCATTGTCCCTCCAATTCCAGCAACCCGAAAGGCACCTCCTGTTGTTATCTTGCCAATGACCGCTGAGTCGTCTGACAACCCACGGGAAGCACTCCAAGTGACGAGCGCCGGGAATGATAAGTGAATATTTTTTTTTTTGTGTTGTTCGTTTTTCAAATTTCCCAATCACTATGGACTTTCCCACATAATCTTCCAATTCTCTTGGTCGACTTATTACAAAAATATCGTACATTTGGCCATGTTTCGACGCAAGTTACCGAGTCTCGGGTCGGGCGGAAACCAAAAATCTCCAGACTCGCCGACATCGCCCGGTTTCCCAGCAACAGGGGACACCAAAAGCCCAACATCATTGACCGGATTCTTTCTTGGTCGGCGCGGTTCCAATTCCGAGAAAGATGCAAAATCAACGCGCTCGGATGCGACATCTGTCCAGTCCTCGGATGCCGATGGTAAATCCACGTCGCGATTCAGTTCAGATTCCTCGCGAGGACCAAATATGCTTGATCTTACCGTCACCACCAACGCAAACGAGATTCTGATGCTGCCCACCAAACAGTCGAGGGCCAGTATAGCACTTGCTATTTGTCAACATGACCCCAAATTTCGCGAAATCGTGCAAAAGAAGTTGGCCAAAGTCAACAAGCTGGACAATGAAAACAAAAAGGGCCCACTGCACTATGCCGCCCTTTACGGAAATGCGGACGAGCTGAGTACCCTTCTGGCGGTTGCGCATGCATCTATTCTTGTTGATCTACAAGACGGGCTCCAGCGGACAGCTCTTCATTACGTGCGTACGCTATGTTTGTTGATGTGTTACTCTTGCCGGTATTTGGATTGATGATCCAACCATAGCTTTGCATTGCGAGTCGGTTTGATTTATTGGACATTCTGCTTCGTCAAGAGAAAATCTCGGTGGAGGTCCAAGATCGCGTACGTGATCTCAATGTATATCAAAACAAGAATATTCTAATGCGCACCTCATACGGCAGTATGGATACACGCCGATCCACTATATCATTGCAAATAACGACTGGGAGACGCTCCAATCGTTCCTCAACAAAGACCCGGACCTGGACAGCACGCGCCAGGGTGAGACCTACCTCCACTTTGCCATCCGACTCAACAAGTCTGATTGTGCGTGCACCTTGATCGAGCACCCCTTCCCCAACATGAACGCGACGGATTCTTCCGAGCGCACGGCACTGCACTTGGCGTGCGAGACGCAGCTGGACAATGTCGTTCACCGCCTTGTCGAGCACGGAGCCGACCCCATGCGTGTCGACCAGTCGGGCAAGTTGGCCCTGGATTATTTGACCAACAACGAATCGCTACGCGACTACCTCACGCTCAAGACGCTCTCTGCCGAAGCGAGCCGCGCCATTGTGAAAAGGTCCATGTTTGACGGCGTTCCAATTGGCCCACCTTCGTTTGGGGCCGGGACAGTTGCTGTCCGCGAGAGCTCGCTGCAAGATGTGCGAGTCGAACAAGCTGAGGCGATTTCCTCGGGCCATGTCTCTGAATCCGCCTCGATCCACGATGATGCTGGCCACGGCACGAATGCTGCGCAAGGGACTTCTGGAGGATTCAACTATGCCGACCTCATGGACGAAGTGAGCGAGGACGCAACGGTCCGCCATCCTCTTTTTTTTATACCGCCCAATCATGTTTACTCATGTCAAAAAATATTGACGGATATAGGGCCAGTCAGGGCCATCGCCTCCCGACCTCAAACCCGGAGCGTCATACGATGTCCTGCAATTTGAAAGCGCAGAGCTGTCCGAGGAGCACTCGGTTGTATCGAGCAGCAGCAAAGCTCAAGAGAGCGCGCAACAAACAACGGACGATAAGCGACCAACCGGAAGCGCTGTCTCGACCATCTCCTCCGATATTTTGTCCATTCTGGATGACTTACCCTCGGAAACGTCGCTTGGCAGTCGCAGCCATCTCCATGGCGATGCTCCTCCACTCATTCCACTTGCGTCTGCTGCTGGGCCTGCCACGGTTGTTCCCGAATCGATCCCGGATATCGCGCGACCTAGCCCGTTTTCGATCCTCATGAGCACCAAACTTCCATCGTTCGGCGGAAAGCCACTACGCGCTCCGGACATTGGCATTGTCGCTGCACCGGCTGCAATCGTGCATGATCCAACGATGCCAGCCCCTCCCTCTCCCCTCTTCGACAATGGCGGTTTTTCTCAATGCGTCGATGCTGATGCAAGCGAAAAGTCGGTCCTGGACTATGCGCAAGACAGCTTTGACGAGGACCTGCTGTCTGTCAGTGACGAGGCCGTCTTTCAGGAGGCAGTTGAGGCTGTTCCAAGCTCAATAGGTGGTGTCGTCAAGCCGTCGGAAGCAGAGGGGGCGAGCGAGTCTGAGACCGCGCCAGCAGTTACTGCTGCTGTGGTGCAGGCAACAGTGTCCGCACCCGTGGACGACGATGCCATGCAAGAATGCTCGAGTGTTGTGATCCATGACGACGTGGACGTCGGCCCGCCACCGACCACAGGCGCTCAGAACATGGCGCAACCGACACCTTTCGCTGATGCGGACATGAGTGCACCAGCAGTCTCGATAAACCGAGGATTGCTCGAGGGTCTCGGGCTGGAGCCACCCGCGCCTGCGCCAGAAATGCCCGGAACAGAGCCGCTGCCACCACCTCCGCCTCTTGCAGATGCTGCAGCTGCCGATGATCCGCTGTGGTCGACAAAGTCGTCTTTGACCAAGGATCGACGGGTTTCATTTTCATCGCCCATTGCCTCACAGCACATGTACACGCCGCAGGACACGTTCGTTGCCGAGTCGGACGACGCGCTGCCAGGCGACCAAACTTCGGCAACTCAAGGAGTAGCCGGTGCCACCACTGCCACAACCGAGCCAGTGTTTGCCACAACTGCCAACGCCTCGGCACTTATGTTGTTTTCCTCTCCGCCGGCACTGCCGCAGCAGCAGCAGCAGAGACCAGATGTTCAGACTGCAGACCCGCTCTCCGATTTGGCCTCTGAATCCGACATGTCGCAAACCGTCACCAGTTCGCTGGGTGACATTGAGGAAAGCTCTATTGTGGACGAGTCGATGGTCGAGGACGAGATTGATGACGACGATGCTCTCATGTACCAGTTCATTCCGCCGCCCCCGCTGCCGCCGGTCCCGTCGTCTCTCCCGCTGCCCAAGTCGCCTGATCAAGAGGAATTCGAAGACGAACAGACGGCACCCATCTGCGCGACGGACGCGGTCACGGAGGCCAGTCCCCCACTTGCCGCACCTGCATCACCGTCGCTGCAGACACCGCCTCCTTCTGCAGCCGCTGCTGCCCTGGCATCATCGCCTCTTCGCGTGGTAATCGACTACACTCCCCTGACGCCACTCGACGAAAAAGTGGAGACGGCGATCCTGCCCACGCCTGCGACGAGTTTGGCTGGTATGGACAGCTCGTTGCAATCCACCACGGACGCGGCCATGCTCGACAAAATCGCACTGCTCGAACGCAAACTGCAAGACCTCCAAGCAGCTCCCACGCTGGCAATAACCGACACGCCCGCGACCCCCTCGAGCCCGAGCAAGCTGCGATTTGAACTGGAAGACCACAAGGCGCAGCTCGAGACGGAAAAGATGCGGACGCGGCGCCAGGCAGAGGAAGTGGAGCGCCTCAACGGCAAATTCAAGGAAAAGAACCTGCAACTCGCCGACTACGAGAGCAAGCTCCAGCGCGTCAAGTCGGACCTCGCGTCTCTGCAGCGCAAGACCGACCAGGCTTCCGAGGATTTCGAGTACCAGCTCCAACAAGAGCAGTCCTGTCGCCGCAAAGTCGAGCGAGAGCTGTCGGAACTGCAGTCCAAGCACCGCGAGGAAACCGCGGCACTCAGACACACCCTCGAGTCACAGCGGTCGCTCTTGACGACCAAGGATCAAAAGATATCGCACCTATCCGAGCAACTTGACGGATACTCCGTGTCGGCCGCCACCTCGCATGCCACCAATACGGCGGGCGATGTCAGCGGCGCCTCAAGGGGAGCAGCAGCGCCAGATGGCTCAGGATTCACGTCCGTGGCGGCGTCACCCGCGTTCGGCCTTGTCTCTGTCAACCACGACCCGCCCTCCGCCATGACGCTTGCGCTTGACCGCATCCTTGATCAGCGGCAGAGCCACACGGCGTCCGAAGAAGATGCGACATTACTGCGGCGCGAGCTCGATGACGCCCGCCGCATTGCGTTTGAGCGCGAGTCAAGGCAGTCCAGCGACCTGGTCATGTCGCGGCACGAGCTTGAACTTGCGCGCCAGCAAAACACGAGCTTGTCGGCGGCCATTCTCGCCAGCGAGCAAGCGGAAGCCAGGGCCAAGACGCGCGCCAAGGAACTCGAGTCGGACCTGGAGACGGTGCGCGAGCAGTTTAAGCAGGCGGATCGTCAGCTCGGCGCAGTGCGTGAAGAGCTGGCCAAACTTCAGCGTGAGCACGACGCGGTCGGCACGGACGCGCGCGCGCAGGCCACCAAGCTCGCCACGCTGTCACAGCTGCAAGCACAGCTTTCTACCTTGCAGCAAGAGCGGCTCGAGCTGACGGCTGAGCTCGGCCGCACCAAGCTTCAAATGACGCAGCAAATGACGCTGCTCAAGTCCGAGCTCCAGGCCCAGACCTCGGCATCGTCGGCGTCCATGGTTGCCGACGCGGCCCGATTCAAGGCCGAAATTGCGTCTCTGAGCGACCAGCTGGGAACAGCGACACGGGACCTCCAGCGGTCTAAAGCGCGGCTGGTCGAGCTCGAGCAAGAGAAATTCGAGCTTGACGCGCGGTGCTCAAAGCTCGCCAAGCAGTGCGAGCAGCAGGCGGCAGAATTGAAGGAGGTTCGGAGCACGTGGGTGGACGGCGAGCAGTCCAAGTCGACCACGGGCCAGCTTCTTGCCAGTGTGCGCGCCGAAAAGGCGCTCGCGCAGTCACTGCTTGATGAAAAGGCAGACCTCGCAACCAAGCTCGAGAAGAAGCTGTCGCAAGCACGGGCGGACGAGGCGACGGCGCAAGATCTCTTGACCAAGGCCAAGGCTGACCTGGCGGCCGCCAAGAACGAGCTTCGGTCCCAAGCGCAGGCGGTCGAGGCTGCTGCCGCCACGCACGCGCAGCAACAGACCCAAATCGCCGAGCTGCGCCAACAACTCGCACAGGCCCAAGTTGAGCTGTCGGTCGCTGAGCGGAGTATCCAGTGCGGCAAGAAACTCTTGGAAGAGGCGATTCGCGAACTCGAGGCGGCCAAGGGACAATGCAGCGCACTCGAGGAAGCGTCGCGTGGGATGCGCCGCGCACGTGAGGATGCGGTGGCCGATCTGGAGCGTACCTCGGGTGATTTGCGACGTACGGTCGAGTCTGCCTCGCAGTTCGAGCAAGAGTGCACCACACTCAAGGCACTCACGCAAAAGGCACAACAAGAACAGTCGCGACTCGAGGCAATCGTGCAGCAACAGCAAAGCCAAATGTCTCTGGTAAGTGGCACAAGGGACCAGCTGTCGTTCGAGTGCGAGAGCCTGCAATCCAAGCTGACGCAGCTCAGGCAATCGCAAGAAACGGCGCTGGAGGCGATTACCAAGGAACGAGAAGCTGCTGTCGAGCGGCTCAAGACACAGATCCGCAAACTTGAGGATGAGGGTGCGGGGAGCGAGCGGGCTCGGCGCAAGCTCGAGGCAGACATGTCGGATAGCGCCTCTCGACTCCAACGGGTCCAAGCCGAGCTCGCGACCGCCAAGTCTGCGCACGAGACCCTGCTACTGGACAATGCGGCCCAGCGGAAGCGTATTGGCGACTTGGAGAGGCAGGTTCATGTTGCCTCAGATGAGTTGCAGCTCGAAAAGCTGGCGCACGATGCGCTTCGTGTCGAGTATGCCCGTACCCAAGTCCGGTCGACAGCCGCGTCACCCATGCGCCCAACATCAGGAGCAATTTCGGCCGCGCCTCAACGCGGTCTCAGCAGCTCCGAGAATCATGCGAGCGAAGAGCGCCTTCGCCACAAGCTGGTCGCTCAGCAGCAACAGGCCAGCACCACTCTGGCAGCCATGTCGCAAGACCACCAAGAGCAGTTGCGCGAGGCGGCCATGAAAGCAGCCAGGCTCGAGGCGCAGGTCGAGTCGCTGACGATGCGGCTGGCACTCAAGGTCGAGATGGCGGCTGAGGCCGGGTCGCGCGAGGCGGAGCTGAAGCGCACCATTGCAGATCTCCGCAACCAGCTCAAGGACGCAGAAGAGGCGGCAGTCGCTGAGCGGTCGCGTGCGCTCGAGCGGCTCAAGGCCATGATCACGGACCTGGAGACCGAAAACCTGGCCAACGTGGCAACTCAAATGCGCGGCATGCTTGAGCGGTCGGCGCGCGATGCCATTCGCGAAGCACACGCAATGCCAGCCGAGCCAACTGTCGGAGCGGCAGCTGTTTCCGCCGTGCCCTCTGGTTCTGGCGCGGGCGGGGCCCCAGTCCACTTGCACGTACACTCGCCCAGTTCGCCATTACCGTCACCACGACAGCGTCCAAGTGATCGGGGAGAGATGGGTGACGACGAGAACGACAGCGAGTCGTCTGCCTACGTTCGCCGTCCACCCAACCCTCGGCGTCATAATCACAGCTACCGCCACCGTCACCACAAGGACGAGGACATCATAGATCATCAGCGACTCCGAGAGCGGCACACTGCACGCGAGGAGGCGAGTCGGCAGTCTCAGCGCGAGGTGAGTGCCAAAATCGCTTATCTTGAAGAAAAGATGCGACTCATGGTCAACCAGCCTCCATCTGCAACAACGACGCGAACTTATGTAGCTCACCGATCCTACGCGCCGGCAGCCCCGCCACCGCCCAAGGCTCCAGATCATGTTGGGGCTGCTACTCTCCGCCGCCCATCCATCCACGATACCATTACACGTCTCCGCGATCAGAATATGGCGCTGGAATCTAAGCTCAAAATCATGGCCTATCAAACGGACGTCCGCCACATTGCCAATTCAGTGTAGTCCTCGCTCGACAAATTATTTATTTTGCTTTTGAATGGCGGAACGAAAGAAACAGCCAATTTTTATACAAAAAAAAAAAAAGAAAAATTTCAAAATATGAAACCAAAATGAGAACGAGTTTTTACTCAACAGAGCGGGAAGCACAGCGCCGCACGTTGCGAGCGTACTCGCGCTTTTGCTCGGGCGTGCCAAAGTGAAGCTTGGCGGCATCGGGGTTGCAGTGGCCGGTCGGGTTCCCGCGCGGTGGTTCCGTGAGAAGGCGCAAGAGTATCTGCAGATGGGAGGTGACGTCGTCCATGCGCGGGACGCTGTGGTAGAAAAAGTATCCGGTCGAGGACACTTCTGGATGGTAGAACGGAGTGATGAACTGAATGCGAGCGCGGTGCTTTGGGAAATCCTTGTGGAACACGAGCCGCACTTGGAAGAATCCGCCCTCGTAGTTGGTCTCGGGCTTGCCAAAGAGCGTCGCCGTCCACACGTAAGGGCTGTTTTCCTTTGCCAGCTGCAGCTCCATCGAGTCGTCAAAGGTCCCGGACGCGGTGATCTGTCGGAACTGGCCCATCAGGTTGTGGAAGATCAGCAGGTCAGGGTCCAGCCACTCGCTGCTTTGCGATGCAGCTACCCACGCCTCTGTTTCGGCATTGATCCGGTCCTTGATTGCGTTCAGTCGGGTCGTGAGGTCCTTTTTTTAGCACATACATGTGTCAATATGCCGTATCGTCTCATGGATCCCTTCAACAAAAGGAAAATAATACCTCATAATCAAACGAGCCATCCATCGTGTTCCCAGAGCCCTCGAACGGCATGCGCTCGAACCGCTTGCCCTTGGTCACCAGAGGCATTTCGGTCTTGATTGTTTGCTAAAGGGCCACTCTCAAAATTGTCAATCACACAAAATCAAAAAAAAAGGAAGAAAAAAATTGAGGACATACAAGGTAGTTTTGGTAATAGCACATAAACAGGTACTTGGACGTGTCCTGGAACGCAACGTCAAAGTTATCGCCTGTAAAACCCTTTTCAATCACATCGCAGATGGTGACGCGAATCGTCTCGTGCGCGATCTTGCGCTTGTACAATACCGCGAGCCCCGCATGCTCGGGCTTGATTTTATCGAATCCGGGCTCGTTGGTGAATCTGGTCAACTCAAAAAGGAATGAGATAGCTGCCACTTGCGTCCTTCAATCAATCACGTACGGATTCTCGCCCATGAGGGACTGGATGGAAATCAGCACGGACTGGATCCCATGCGCATGGTTCCACATCTCACCAGGCTCGCCACGCCACGTGCCGAGGATCGAGAGGCAGACTTTGCCGCCAGCATAGAGATTGGGGTTGAAGCGGGTGCGGTTTTGGTTGGTCGTAGTGAGATCGGCCTTATGAATTTTGTTCAAGAGTCAGCGCATGAGCCAATTCAAATACAAGTTAAAGGAAATAAAAAGACACCTTTGGCGGCTCAATGGGGTACCCGGTCGGGAACACGAGCTTAAAATTGAACAGTCCGTACGCGTACGGCGTCTCGGGCGGACCTATACACTATCTTGGGTCAAGGAATCGATCATACATTATAATTGCCAAGAAAAGGGCGTGCGGACCGGTAATCAGCGCGTGCATGACCGTCAGGTCGTCCTCATTGTACGAGAGCTGGAACTGTGCCTCTGGGTTGCGCTCAAAGTCGCGGACTACCTCAGAAAAAAAAAATGATTCATTAGCGAGGGCTCTTGTCCCAGTATGTCTTATAACCGGTAGCACTGGACGGTATAGGACTATACACACGCTCTTTGACTATGCGCATGGTGTTGTGGCTGGCCATGGTGGTGTTGGCTGGAACGGTTTAATACGACGTCGAAGAGTATATTTTTTTTTGGTAAGAAATATCAAGCTCGAGCGACCCATCCAAGTGCGTCATTGTGGATCCGCTGTGCGAGCTCCTCGGCCCGCGCACCGCCAGCGGATGCAATGAGCTCCCAGGAGTGGCTCAAGCGCTTCAACGAGTCGGCGCCCCACACTGAGCGCGGGTCACGGCCCAGCACCTCGCCCACAAGCGCCTCGGCGCGGTCGGCATTCCCGGACACGAGGGCCACGTGGGCGGCAGCCGCCACCGACGCAAGGAGCGGCAAACCAGTACCATCACCGCAGGAGCGCTCGACAAAGAGCTCGTTCTGTGCCTCGACGTCGATCGCATCCGCGTCCTCGCCATCCAACGACAACAGCTCACGCACGCCCTTGACCACCAGGTCCCGCAGCTCGGACTCCACGTCCTCTCGCGTCTGCACTGCATGCACCAGTGCCATGGCACTCGCGTGCACAGTGGCGGCAGCGACCGCGTCGGCGCCCAGGTCCGAAACCGAGACCATCTTGCGCACGTCGCGCAGCGCAAACGCCCAGCTGGCCTGACGCATGTCGACCGCGAGCGCCAGCACGTGTGTCTCGATAGCCTTGGGCGCCGCCTGTTGGAGCAGCTTGACGATGGCGTGGGCGGCCTCGACCGGGTCAGAGTGCATCAAGTGCGTGAGGCCCAGCGGGTCGGCGTCGGGGATCGTGGACGCGCCGTACTTGTCCTTGTCCGTGTCTTTACCCTGCGCCAGCTCCTTCTTCTTCTTGGCAATCGCCTTCTTGGCCACCGCAACCGCATCCTGCGCCTCGGCAATCTGCTGCACCAGGTCCGTATCCTGGTCGCCGCGCTCTCGGCGGTCAGCCAGCCGCAGGTTCTCGAGAATAGCGGCACGGGCGGTCCGGGTAAAGTACGGGTGCGCGCGCACGCGGTGCGCCCAGTCCACCATCTCCACGTACGCGCGCAGCGTGGTCTTGCGCAGCGAGTAGCTGTGGAAGTCGAACTGGTCGTCCTGGTAGTCGCGGAACGCGGCCATGATCTGCTCAAACCGCTTGAGCGCCGGTCCCGGGCGACCCGCGCGGGCGTGCGCGGCGCCGCTCTCGTACATGAACCACTGGCACTGCATTTCGACCAGGTCCCGCAGCGGGTCGGCCATGTCCGGCCGCGCAAACAGCTTGATGGTCTCCTCGGCCTCGGTGATGCTGCCCGCACGCAGCATGTACTTTGTGCACTTGGTGTTGAGGTACCGGTCTTTGAGGTCGGTCTCGCGCATCGCGTTGGCCACGTCGCGTGCACGGTTCACGTCACCCGTATGCTTGATGATGCGCGCCTGCAGCAGCAGCAGGTCGGCCAGGGCCGTGGAGTTGCGGCTTGTGCCATCGGCTCCCTCCTCCTCCTGGTCGCCTCCAGCCGCGCTGATCGCCCGGCCAATGTGGTGCATTGCCCGTGGGTAATCGGCCAGGCGGTCGTAGTGCTGGGCCAGGAACATTTCGAGCCACATGGGCGCGTCCGCGGACGCGGCGACGGCTGCGGGCGGGTCCGAGAGCAGCCGCAGCAGGTGGCGCTCAATGATGGGGCACTTGGCGGGGTCTTCGTACAGCGCGGTGAGGTTGGTGAGGGTAGACGGCACGCCGCGGGCCACGTTGGCCTCGAGGAACGCGGCCAGCCGCTCATCAAAGAGCTCCGAGTCGGCGTCAGCGGCCACCAGCAGCATGGCCTGCATGAGGTGCGATTTCTTGTAATCGTCGACCAGACCTTCCAGGACAATGCAAGCGCGCTCGCCCGACGCGGCAATCAGGCCCTCAATGTACCCGCGGTGGTCCGGGTTCTCGTGCAGCAGCTTGACGTACGCCTCCATGGCCGGCTCGTTGCGGCCCAGGCCCAGCAAGTACT
Source organism: Blastocladiella britannica (assembly GCA_025349905.2). Classification (NCBI taxonomy): domain Eukaryota; kingdom Fungi; phylum Blastocladiomycota; class Blastocladiomycetes; order Blastocladiales; family Blastocladiaceae; genus Blastocladiella; species Blastocladiella britannica. Next base: position 18,379 of record MU624869.1, read on the forward strand.
CGGCGCGCTTCTCGCGCACCCACCGCGGATCACACACCTGGCCCTCGATCGCGTCGAGGTTGGAGAGCGCCGCATCGAGCGCGCCCGACTCGGCCAGGACCTGGTTGCGGTACATGAGCACCTCCGAGAACTCCCAGTTGCGCGGCGGCGGGTGCGGCTTGTACGTGTCCATGTACAGGTCGAGGAACTTGAGCGTGAGATCAAAGTCTTCGAGTAGGTGGCTACCGACGGCGGCCGAGATCAGGTAGATGCGCTGCGGGGCGCCGCGGAACAGGCGGACCATGAAAGAGCGGGTGTGCTGTGATTCACATATTTTTTTGAGTTTGCTTTTTTTGGTCTACGCGTGTGAAATAATAAGACGTACACGATAGCCTTCGAAGTCCCGCAATGAGATTTGCATGATCGAGAGGTCGCGCAGGATTTGGACATTGTGCTGTGGGCAATGGGTACTTATGAGTTGGATCAACAAACCAAAAAGCAAAATCAACGAAAACGCATACCGCGTCAATTGACAGCGCCTTTTTGTAGCACTCAATCGCGTGCGTGTAGTCCTTGTCTTTGCGGTAAACCAGGCCCTGGATGTGCCAGACCATGTGCGACCCGGGGTCGAGCTGTGTGCCCTTGAGAGCCTCGTCGTAGGCCTCGGGCTTGCGATCGAGCTCGGACAGGAACAGGCCGCGCATCGAGTGCGACTCGCCGTGCTCCGGGAACTTTTTCAGGATCGCGTCTACGTCCTTGAGGCCCTTCTTGTGCTGCTTGTTCTCGTACAGCTTGAGGGTGTTTTTGAACACGGCCGCGTCCTTGCCCGGTAGCGGCGGCTTTTTCTCCGGCGGCGCGTCCGGAGCCGGTTCCGAAGATGCGCCGTTTGCTGCAGGTGCTGCAGGCGTTTTGTTGTTGTTTTTGGTCGCGGTAGTGGACGCAGACGCAGACGCTGAAGGCTTCTTGGCCGCAGCTTTGGCGGCAGAGGCGGCGGCGGCGGCAGCAGCAGCGGCCTTGTTGGTCGGGGCCGACGATGGCTTGGCGGGCTTGCGCTTTGGCGGCATATTCCTTTATTTTTTATGAGAGGACGGGTATGCACGTAGAATGTGTACGCGCTGACGAGAAAAGCGAATGAGAAAAAGGACGCGGCCCTTTACCGCATCCAAATATTGTTGCTTTCTTCCGAAACTGATAATGCTGAACTCCGCTCCTCA
>MU624870.1:0-19571 GCA_025349905.2 Blastocladiella britannica
GCTCTTTGGCGTCGCTTCTTCTTATTGGGCAGGGCGGGCGGGCATCGGGTCATTGGCAAGAGCGTTCAGAGGTCGTGGTGGAGCTAGCCGGGATGGCGGCGCTGGGCGGTGCAGGCGGGGCGGCAATAATTTTGGTCCGAAAAATAAAAAAAGGGCTAATTTAATTAATATTGGGTTTTGACGGCAAGTTGAAAGAGGGGGGATGGCGGTGACAGTGGGTGCCTGGTTCGGGTGCGATGTTCAGCTGCTGCCTTCTTTAAGTCTGCACTCTTCCATTTCGAACAAAATCGGCAATATTTCAATTTTTCAATGTCATCTTCAACGACCGCTCCTCGGAAACAAGTTGGCGCACCCGCACCCAAAGTCCAGCGGTACTGGCGTGGTCGAGCTCCCGGTGCATCGGGCGACTATCACTCTGACGACGACGAAGAAGACGACGACAACAACGATAACGCGAACGACGACAATAGCAAAAACAATGATGCGAATGGCAACGACCAATGGACCCGTACCGCCAGCCGATCCCTGGCCGTCGCTTCCAGTAAACCGATTGATTTCAAATCCTCTACTGCTGCTGCCGGGGGCTCCTCAATGAAACCGCAGGCTTTGTACACGACCCTGGATCTGCCGCCGGCCTCGGACTTGACCGCCGACGCTTCTGCCGACCCGCGGTTACGCCGGCTGGCGGCAATGCAGCAGCGCGCTACCGCCGCGGCATTGGCTGAGGGCGACGACGCTGCACGGAGACGGAGACGACACCGAGCCCGCGAGGATTCCGATAGCGACGACACGGATTCTCGGAAACGCGGTGGTCCTGGAATGGAGCGTCCCAATGATGACGATAGTAATGAGGAGGACGATGAAGACGACAATACGGCGATGCTGCCCACCCGCAGTGGCGGCGATGCAGTCGCGGCCCAAGCCGAGCGCCGGCTCTTGTTGCAGCAGCGGTTACTGGAAACATCGCGCGACTCGAATCGATCCGACGAAGATGAGAGCGACGATGAAGATGAGGATGACGAAGACGACGACGAGGAAGAGGAAACGCCAGTACCCGCCTTGAATCTCAAACCGCGATTTGTTCCCAAGTACGTGAATGCCTTCTTTTCGATCATACATACATACATATCATATTCACCCCACCAACCACATTATAGACATTTGCGCACGGCGCCAGAGGCCTCTGCTGCGACCGACCCGCTCCTAGACGAAGCGGCACGGGCCGCCACCAAGCTGAAACGCCAACAAGAAGCGCGCGCACTGGTGGAGGCCGAGATCAAGCGGCAGTCGTCGCAAGTATCGGCGCACGCGCACGAGCTGGCGGCGGTCGACGACGCGGACGACGTGGATCCCGAGGCCGAGTACGGTGCGTGGCGGCTGCGTGAGTTTGCGCGGCTGGACCGCGAGCACGCGCTGCGGGTTGAGCACGAGCGCGAGCTGGACGAGCTCGAGCGCCGCCGCAACATGACCGCCGACGAGCGCGCGGCCGAGGCCGAGCAGGTGGCCCGGGAGCGCCGCGACCAGCAGGCCGCCAAGCCAAAACACAAGTTCATGCAAAAGTACCATCACAAGGGCGCTTTTTACATGGACCGCGACGCGGACGTGCTCAAGCGCGACACCAGCGAGGCCACGCCCGATACCTTCAACTACCAGGTGCTGCCCGAGGTGCTGCAGCGCAAGAATTTCGGGCTCTCGGGCCAGTCCAAGTGGACGCACCTGTCCAAGGAGGACACGTCGAGCAAGGACGCCGCCTGGTTTCAGGAGCGGTCCGTTGTCCAGCGGCAAGAGCGGAAACGGGCCGGGATGGGCGATCTCGACAGCGACCGGAGCACCAAGCGCCGCCGTGCTGAATGATATATTTCACGAATCTCATCTATGCTTTTCCCACTCCTTTTTCCCGTTTGGGTTTTGGTTTTCACATCGCGACTCCACTGTTTCGGCGATAAGCGATGGGAAATCAAAACCACCCAACGGCGCTCACTCAAAACCCCCCCTCTTTTTTTGACAGTCAATTTTCCCTCGGTATTGCCTCTTTCATATGTAATTTGCTCACACTGGTTCACATATTATACATATATAATTATTGCCCTCGTACTCGGTTCGTATTCCATTCATTCTAATCCCACAACTTGCAAAATCATTCAAATTGTTTTCCCTCAAAAAAAAATAGTGCCACATGCCCAACCCGTTCCCACCTCCCATAACTCGCGCCAAAGCGACGATCCTAGACTCTTCGAGTGCCGCCACACGGTGGATCACGCGTCACCGAAAAGTGGCACTCCTCACCACCTGCATTGCCGCCCTAGTGTTATTTCGATCGCTTCTCGTTGCACCCTCGCAAGCAGGTGTGAACCAGCAGGACGGGAAACCCCCGACCCAGGGAGCGCCGTTCCGAGCTCTGGGGAAAGTCGGTGGCGGGATCTATGACCATGAGACCAAGAATCTCCCCAAATCCCCGTTAGTGGCCGAGGCGGCGGCCCAGAGTGCGGACGACGGGACGACGGCCAAAGCTGTCAAGGAGGACGGGGGGAACGAACCGACCAAGAAATCCGCCGCCGCCGCCAAGAAGCAAGCAGCAGCAAATAAGGCTCAACAACCGGACAAGAAGAAGAACGCATCCCACAAGAAACAGCGGTCCAAGAAGAAGGAAAAGGGCAAGGAGTCCAAGCAAAAGCAAAAGGTCAAGGACGCTTCGCCGCCGCCGCCGCCGCCGCCACCGCCTGTGATCCAAGAACTCGACCCTCCGTTCAAGATCGAGGGCGGATTCACCAAGCTCAACCCGTACTTTTCGTTCCTGTCGCGCGAGCGCGGCAACTTTGACGGCATCAACGGTGGCGAGGCACCGCGAAGTGAGCCGCTGGTGCGCAAGCGCGGACTGCTGGCCATGCCCGTCTCTTTCAAGGCACAGCGGCAGGTAGCGCCGGTCTTGGCCAAGTTTCGCGACGAAGGATTCGACGTCATGTTCTTCCACTTTGACGATTCCAACTGGTCGGACGTTCCCGGGTACAAGGAGAGCGTCTCGATTCGCGTCGCGGGCCAGACCAAGTTGTGGTATGCCAAGCGGTTCCTTACCCCCATGGTATGGTCTCTTTCTATTAACATGGCCGTGGTCGTCACCTGAATAACCTCGAATCCAAATAAAAAACAGGTTGTCGAGAACTACGACTACATTTTTCTGTGGGACGACGATGTGGGCATGGACGCGGACTGGTCGCCAACCAAGTTCGTGGCCATCATGCAGTACTACAACATCCACGTTGCCCAGCCGTCGCTTCGCTCTGGTGCACGCAAACAGTACCCGCAGTACAATACCGTGCGTTGGCACCCAGAGATATCCGAGGGAGGGAGCGTTGGGCGGTTCACCCAGTTCATTGAGCTCATGTTCCCCGTCTACAGCCGTGAGGCATGGCAGAACTGCATTGTATGTCAATCTTTTTTTCTTGGGCCAGAGAAGGTACAGGCAGCTCATGTAAGACATAGTGGGAAACCCTGCCGTATGACGGCCGGTCGTACTGGGGCATTGACAATGTGTGGTACCCGCACTGCTCGTCGATCGGGTACTGCCGGTTTGCCGTGATCGATGCGATGCCTGTGGACCACCTGAACACGCAGACGCTGACGCAAAGGACGAGCATCAATCTCCGCGAGCTCGGCCGGTACCTGAGCATGTACAAGGAAATCTGCAAGCCGGCGCCGCCCGAATCACACCGGGTGCCGACGTACCGCGTGTTCAAGATCTGCTTTTACATGGCTCACCACCGTCCCGAGGCATCGTACGGGTCGATTGGCACCATCGAACCCGAGAAGCACGGTGGGAGCGAGGCCAATGCGCGCAAGTGTGCGGAAGGCGGCAGCTGGGGCGGGATTTCCAACAAGCCGTGGCAAGGCGGGGAAGAGACGCCCGCGGTGCCGTACCCGTACACGGGTGTCGATACCCGTGGTCCTGTTGGCGGGATCGTGGCCGAGGCAAAGTGGACGGGCGAGGAGTGGGACAAGTGGTTCGCCGAGAACCGGGCGCTGCTTGCTGCTCAGAGCTGACGACTCCATTTCGCACTCTTTCAAATCCATCGAATAAAATCGATTTTTGTGCCCAGGAATATGGCGACAACGACGGCAATCCAAACCTTTCGCACCGTGCTTGACCGTGCGACCCATGGGTCCCGGCTCTCGGCACCGTTCGACACTGCGGCCGCGAGCATCCACGCCAGCATGATCCAAGCCGGCTACACTCTTATCAGCACCACTGTCGAGGACAATGGCGAGCAAGCAGTCTCTGCCTCTGCCTCCTCTGGTATTTGCCTCTCTATTTATCCAGAGTGCCAAAGAAATAATGTAATGACTGGATCACTTTATATATTCAGAAATCGCGACCCTTGGCTCCGCGTCACCCAACAGTGTTTGGCCGAACCCGGCATCGCGTGGCGCTGCTTCCTTTGTGTACCAGAAACCCCACGGAACTGGTTCGGGCGGACGGCAGGAGGATCGCGTGCTCGTCAAGGCGATGGCCATGGGCACAACTGTGGTCGTGCATGCGATGCGGCTCAATAACCCGGACGAGATTGTGGCCTCGTTCACGTTCCCGGTTGCGCAGTTCTTTTTACCGGCATCGCTGTACCCTGTCAAGGTACCTGGTGATCGCGAGACGTCGTCGCTGCTCAAACCGGGCGATGAGATTGTTGGTGCGTGGCTCAATCTGGTCCAAGATGAGCTGATTTCTAAGCTGCGCCCTGGCGTGCCCAAGGAGGCTCTGCGTCCGATGTTCGTTGTTCAGTTCTTTAAGTTTTCCTTCATTTTTGCGTATTTACTTGTGCCTAAATAGGAGCATTTCATTGCTGGAATCGACGCGCAGCCAGACGGAAGTTGCGCGCCCACTGCGCCAAGACCCGGAACCGGCTCGACCGGCGCCGTTTGCTGATCGGCCGGCCCATTTGCCTGGCATGCCATTTGGAGCGCAGTACGTTGCTTGAAAGTGAATTGGTTATTGACCTGCCCAAACTGACATTTGCAATATCATCAGACCACACCCATCGCCCTTCTCGATCGGACATCGTGACCTTGATCCGCTGGGTGGCATGCCGCCCATGATGCCTCCGCCGTTTGGGGGCCGCGGTGACGCCGGCGGCTACGGTCCATTGGGTGGGTTCCCCTATGGCGGCGGCGATGGCGGCGGGAGTATCATGGGTCCGGGCCACCCGCTCTTTGGCGGTGACGGAGGAGGTGGTAGTTTCGGTGGTCCTGCCACTGGTCCGTGGGGCGGCGACCAGTACTTGCCTCCGTGCGTCGTACATTTTTTTAAGGAAAAGACGCTTTGAGACTGACAAACATCATATTTTTTTTTTAGCGGCGCTGTCCCTCCCGGCGCACGGTTTGATCCGATCGGCCCGTTTGTGCCCCCCGGCGGCGGACCTGGTGGGACTTGGCCGCATGGCGGACCGGGTGGACCCGGCGGCGTCCCAGCGGCAGGCCGTGGGCGTGGGCGTGGCCGCGGAATGCCCGGGTACCAATCGGGCGAGCCCGACCCCGATGCGCTGCAGCCGCCGGGCAGCAACATGTACATGTGAAATGTGTGGTGTGTGTTTTTCTTGTCCAAAAAAACAGAGCGTGTGTGAATGAAACCTTTTTGTCTACATTTTCAGTCGTCCAGCAGCAAGGTGACAGCGGCATCGGTACTGCTGCCACTACTGCTTCTTGCCGACGCCGATCGCTCACGGGACGCCATTTCGATATCGGCGCACTCGGCCGCGACCACCCGGGCTCCCCGTGGCGCCACCGCCGCGTCCATCCCGGCGGCAGCAGCGGCCGGGTCAGGGAACACGAAGTTGGCGTCGGGCGTCGGGTGTCGCGGCGCCATGGACGACGACGATGTGCGATTGGTGGCGGCGGCATGGGCCATCATCAGTTCGATCGGCGCTCCTCCTGGGGCCACTACATTGCTGCTGCTACTGCTTCCACTGCTGCTGGTGCTTCGGCGGTCTTCGCCGTACACGGGGTGGGTGGTGGTGCGGTAGCCAATGGCGGGCATGTCGTCGCCTTCGGGCAGCAGCGGCGGCAGCAGGCCACTTTCCCTCGTACCACTACTATTACCAGGAGGACCACTAGCACTGCCAGCAGTACCAGTACCACTGAGACTGGATGGCGGCCGCGAAGTGTCGTCCGAGTCGGACATGTCGTCCTCAATGCACACGTAGTTCTCGGGCACCAGGCCCTGCACGTCGTTGACGGTCCCCAGGAGCCATCTGTTCCATAATTTGGTATCAATACGCTGGCCATTTGATCCAAATTTAACCAAAGAATACCCAGGGTACTTGCGCTCGTGCACATAAATCAGCTGGCCCTCCACAAACGACAGCTCGGTCGGGTCCTGCGCGTCGAAGTCGTACATGGCGCGGGCATGGCACGGGAACAAATTGTCAATGTCCGAGGTGGTCGAGGGAGCGGGAGACGTGACCGGGTAGATCCCGTAGTGTAATGGCGACGAGGGCGGGTGCGCAAAGTCGCGCACTTTATACGGGGCTGTATATACAACATATTGGGTGAGATTGCCTTTGATTTTGATTCAACAGCACCAATTGTGAAAAAAAAAAATACCAGACGAGGCAATGGAGAGCGCCTTGAACCGCGACGTGGTGGTGGATGTTGGGGACAGGACCAACGAGGACATAATAATTTTATAACGATCAAGGTTACCAAAGAGAAAAATGATGCGCCACAACTCTCACACGCCCAATTTTACGCGAGTAAGCTTTAAGTAGATTTATAGAGTTATTAAAGTATGGCCTGCCGCAAGATCGAGTCCCCACCTACGCTCTCGTCCGACAAGCACGTCCCATTTCGTGGTGATCCGAACCGGCTCATTACCCTGCAAGTGGGCACTTTAACGGGAAAGGTATTTCATTATTTCGGATCTGGATTGGACTCGTGCGCACACATACTGGCGACTACCTCGATTAAAATTGATTGACTGTGAGGGTCGGATCCAATGCCAATAGAATTTCTCGGTGGACGTGTTCCCGACCGACACAATCCACGACATCAAAAAGCTGATTGCGCATGACCACGGCGTGCACCCGGACGCTCAGGCGCTGGTGTTTCGCGGCCGACCGATGCGCGACGCCGCCATGGTTTACGAGTACCGCTTGGATACCGGGAACAGGCTGGATCTGGTTCTGCAACTGGCCGGTGGTCATGGGCCCGTTGCCGCTTCGCTGATGCGGTCGGAATCGCCAGTACCGAACTTACCTCCACTGTCACTCCCGCTTCCGCTTCCACCTCTGCCTTCACCTTCGCGAGCGCAAAATGGAAGCCACGAGACGGCGGCGGTCTCTGACGAGATAAGGCGGCAAAGGAAGAAACGACGGGGTGGTCACCACCACCACCGAGGCATTCCTGGATCGGCCGACACTGCCCACACCAATGGCGGCAATGATGTTGATGACGACGATGAAAATTATGGACCATCGCGTCGATCACAGCTGTCGACTCCGCCCGATGCCACCAGTGGCGCCAGCGTCTTGCTCCTGCTGTGCCGCCAGGGCGACGACTTGTACCTCCTGGAACTGATGCTGGCCCACGGCTCCTGCACCGACGTTCGCGCACAGTACATTGGCGGACCGGAAATGGCCGCCGATGACGTGGCCGCGATTGTGCGGGCTATGGGAAATGTACCGTCAGGTAACAACGGCAGCAGAATTGGGTCGTCGTCGAGTGGAGGTGGGATGAGGTTCCCGGCCAACGGCGCAGAGCTCCTGACGGATCACCCTCCAGCTACTGCTGCTGTACGAGGAGGAAAGGCGGGTGATGGCAGCAGCACGGCCGCGAGCCGGTCGGCGGCGGCAGCGGACCTCGGCTCCCCGGACTTGCGCGAGTTTTTGCAGTCACTGGTGGACCGAGCGTCACTTGCCGCCGATCTGGGGCCCAACACTCCTTCCATGACAGCGGCGTCGGCGTTGAGCGCGCAGGCGAGCGGTCCGTTGCCGGTTGAGTGGGAGCATACTACGCTGCGACAAGCACCACAACCAACCCACCGTCCACATGCCTCGCCGTCGTCGCTCCCACCACTACCGATCGCATCGCCGCCACCACCACCAGAGGATGGTATTGCGGATTGTAGCTGCGCCGATCCCAACAACGACTCACGCGGTGGGGACTATGATGAGCTGACGCTACACCTGTACGACCCGAGCGACCCGATCGAGTACCCGTCGTACCCGGAATCCCGTGCATCGTCGGCGGCGTCCGTGCGTCACCGTCGCCGGGAAACCGGAGCAAAATCGCCCTCCATATCTTCCTTCTCCTCGTCAAATGGACGGCAAGCGAGAGCCGTCATGCCGCCGCCGCCGACATGGAACCCTTGTTTTTCCTCCTCTTTGTCATCCCCGGCGTCTTCGCGGCCATCGTCGGCCGAGTCGCTGGTATCCATCCCCGACGACATTGCGCGCGAATTTGGACTGGGATCGGCCGCCCAAGACCATGGCAGCAAGGGGGAAAGCAAAAGCCGACCATCGATCGCGCAGTGGGTCCTTGACGCCATCGAGTCGGCAGCTCCACATCCCGTCGTCGCGTCAATGTCGACACCGACGAAACTGGCGACGGCGCGCGGCGCGCGGCCCGCGACTGCCATCACGCTGACGCGTATCGGACTAAAGGCAGCGACGGAAGCTGGCATGTTTCTGGCGGCAGCGGTCTCGGCGACGCGGCGCGTGCAATCCGCGCCGGCCAAGTGTGGTAACAGTAGCACACGATTGCGGCGTGCCCAACAACAGCAACCGTCGTCGTCTCGACCCTTGGTAGCCGGTTCGCCAATATCACCCGAGGGGATTCGTCTCCCGCGCCTGCAGCAGGCTCCCTCCCCTCGCTCACCGGCGTCTCGGTCTGCAACTCCCCGCCCCTTATCCGCCGCCGCGGTGCAACATCACCAGCAGCACCTGCTGCTACCGCCGCTGGTCCCGGACTCGGCGCGCCGGGGACTCGCCACGCCTCCTCCCTCGAAAACCGCGCCCCGACCACGATGCTGCGCACTGGCCGGGTGCTCCAAACGGCTTCGGGGGGCGCTGATCGACTTGGGCGCGCTGCGGTGCAAGTGCGGTGCCGCATTCTGCACCGCGCACCGTGGCGCGGCGGCCCACGCGTGCGCGTTTGACTATCGTGGCGCAGAGCGGGAGCGGTTGATCCGAGAGTGCCCAGTGGTGGTGAGGGGAAAGGTGCCAGGCATGGACTGAGACCTGTTGCGCTTTTTGAATAAAACATGAGACAATGCACGCACAAAAATCCAGCATGAAAGGGGGCGCTTTAAAATACATCAAGTATATATATAGCGATAGCGATACGATGGAGGATGAAGAATAAAAGGGGAAAGCAGGATCTAAGTAATGAATGGAAGCATGATCGGATCAGGAGGTGAATGGAAAAAAAAATGGACGATGGGAACAAATGGGAGCAAGAGCAAAAAGCAAAAGGCCTTACTCGGCGACGGCCCACACGCGTGCATAGAACCCGACATTGCCAATACTGGCATCCCAGATCCCCGGACACGTCACGAATGCCACTACTTGGTCGTCGACATCAACGCCATTGGCGGTCGGCGCGCCCTCGACCACCTCGAGCATCGGGTCAATGCGTGAGTGCGGCAGCGGCACATACAACCCCACCGCTGGGTACTCGCGCTTGAGCCGCAGCGCCCAGGTGGCCATTTCCGCCACCAGCGTCTCAATGTCGTGCGGTTCCGGCGCGGGCAATGCGTGCGCCGTGAACAGCGACGTCAGCGCCTGCCCCGCCTGGGCCATCGTCGGGTACAGGTGCGCGGCCAGCAGCGGCGCCAGCGCGGGTGTCGACCGCACGTGGTCGAGCGCCACCGCTAGCATGTGCGTCGACAGCCGTGCGTTCGGGCTGGAGGTTCCCGGCGTCTCGGGCGGTGGCACCCGCAAATCCTTTTTCAGTTCGGGCATCACCCCACTCAGCAGCACCAGGTACGACTCGATAGCGATCGGGCTGGCCAGCGCGCCAAACACGTCCGAAGTCAAGAGCTGCACCACGCGCGCAGTGAACGCCGCCATGTTGGCGTCGGCTGCCGACTCGGCGTCCGAGTCCACCGACATGCCAGTGACCGCCATGAACACCCGCGAGTGCGGGCCCGCGGTGCCTGTCGCTGCCACTTGCTCGTACGCGTCACGCACCATGTCGCGCACACGCACCTGGAACGCCTCCCACTCGTCAACCAGGTCTTGGATGCCGTATCCGGGCAAGTGGGCCTTGGACGCGCACAGCTCGGCCGCCTGTGGGGTGCGCAGGGGCGCCGACAGCGGTAGATTCCAGTCGAGTGCCAGGAATGTGGCGACTGTTGGGTCGGGGGCCGTCAGTTGAGAGTGGGTGGAAGGTCGCTCAGAAGGGGCTGGCATGGCTGTCGCAACTGGGGCGACTGATGCTGCTGTCGCTGCTGCCGCTGTTGGTGGCGCTGCTCCCAAGTTGGCGTAACTCGCGTATGGCCGCGGGAATGCGTCGCCGGCTGGGTTTGGCGCTGCCATGGATGGTGCGTGTCCCTGGGCATACATTGGCTGCTGCTGATATTGCTGCTGCTGCTGCGGGTGGTAATAAGGCTGCTGTGGGTGCCCGCCATAATGCATGGGCTGTCCCTGCTGGCCGTATTGCGACTGCGGCCGCATAGGTTGCATTGCCATAGCAGGCTGCTGCTGCTCTACGTAGACAATCCCGCGCGGCAGCGTCACCATGTCGGCGTGGGCAATGACGGGGCGATGGCTGCGGTCACTGCTAGCGTACGAGTCGGGTGATCCGGGCGCGTGAATCCCAGACGCCGACATGAGCCGTGCGCGTTCGTGCGCGTGGGCCGCCATTGCGGGGGAGCTAGAGCCAGGGGCTGCAGCGGGTGCAGGAGCGGGAAGTGAGTGCGATGCGTGCAGTGGAGACGGAGCCGCGACTCCGCCGTTCCCGCCGCCCATGAGCACAGGAATCTGGGCGACGGGGGCACCGGCAGCGGTTAATGTAGCGGCAGCGGGTCCCGATTTGGCGGGTTCAAGCGAAGTGGACATGGCCAGAGTCGAGCTCGACGACGACCCGGGTGCCAAGGATCCGTTGGACATGTCCCGCGGGACACTGGCGGCGGCGGCGGTGGCACCGTGCAGTTGCTGTTTGTTGGTAACGGGCGACAGGGCGAGAGCAACTCCACTGCTGTTGCCACTCGCGGCGGCGCCAGTGCTGCCGGTGCCGGGGCTGATGTTGCGCTGAGCAGCCATGGGCGAGCGGCTGCCTTTGCCTGCGCGCGAGCGCCGGTACAAGAAGAATCCAAAGCCACCAACCAAAAGCGCACCGGCCGCGGCAAGAGCGCCAATGATAATCCCGGACGAAGAGGTAGATTCGTCATCGTCGCCAGAGGGCGAAGCGCCATCCGGGACTTTGGTGGTGCCGCCCGAGGTTACTTCTATTATTCAATTGGGTATGAGTTCATTTCCACATTACTGTGCCCTTTGGCCAACCAACCGACTCGACGGCGTGTGCGTTGTGCAACAATATGAAAAAAAAAAAAAAACGGTGTACCCAATGGCGTGCACGCAATCCCGGCCGCGGTGCAGGTGAATTTCGAGCTCGACGCCTTGAAGCACCCTTGCATGTAAGCGCTCAGTGGCGCGCCGCCAACGGCCTGGCCAGTCCCCGCTGGCTGCTGCCAGAGCCACGGCGCGGTGCATGCCGACTCTTGCGTGATGGGCGCGCAGGCGGCGTTGCGGCCGGTGGACTTGCGCTCCTGCGATGGCGAGTCGGTGGCGCAGAACCAGCGGCCGGCCGACGACGTGCCCACGTTCAAGAACTGCACGCAGCCGTAGACAGTCGGGGATGAGGCGGCAAGGGCGCTGATCGCGGAGCCGGGTACAATGTCGGCGTTGATAAAGTCGGCGGGCGCGAGGCCGGACGGGTCGAGGGTACAGGGCGCGTCGGCCATGGTGATATGATGTCTTATATACTATTAACTATTTTTTGTTGTTGCAGTACTTGGAGAGCGAGAGAGAAGCGCTGTTGGCTCGGCGGCGTTTTGCTGCGGCCGTTATCTGTCGAAACAAACACATTCATGTTCATTTCCCAATGACAACAAGACCCGACTCTTGCACCTCCACGCACGACACCATCTGGAGCGCTTCACTCTCGACCGCCACAATCGATGCGCGCAGAGATCCAGCAGCGGCTCCAGCAGCGCTGGCTGATGCACTGCTCAGGAGCCCCCTGGCAGTAGGCCCCTCAGCAGAACCGCCACGAGAGACAGTGAACCGGCGTCGGCCATCGGATGGAGTGCCCACGAATACCGAGTACCTGCTGGACAGCCCACTCCCATGGCTCCGGTCGGTGCTGCCCCGCAACGACCGCGATATCCGGCCGCTGATCGCCACCTTGAGCCGGTGAAGCCCGAGGCTGTTGGATGCGGTAACGTTCGCTTGCGCCGGGTGTAGACGGCGGTTCTCTTCCTCGATGAGAGCTTCATCGCGAGCGAGATCTGCTGCGTACCGCTTGTCGATTTGGACTATTTTTTTGCGTCCCTTTGAGACACACTGTTCGTTCGGAAAAAAAAACAAGTCAAGTACCTTTGAATGCATCCACCAAGCTCGAGTGCTGGGTCAGAATCTCGTCAAACTCCTTCTTTTTGAGCACACACTAATCACACCAATCCAAAGAAGTGAGTACTCGCATAGAATGTTGACATGAAAATTTAACGTACAAGCTGCACCTCGCCCCGAGATTTGACGGTGGCCGTCCGTAAACTGCTCGAAAACAGCGCTACCTCCCCAAAGAATGCGCCGGGGCCAAGGGTTACAAAAACCTTGTCTTCTTTTGGGGACAAGACGTCCACCTCTCCCATTCGAAGGCTGTAGTTTTTCGTTAAGTTTATAGATTTCCGTAATTTGCAGAGTGAAAAGGTCACGCACAAGTACATTTCCGTTCCGCGATCGCCCGCCTTGCAAATCTATGTATGTTTTTTAATTCATCAGTATTGTACAATCCAAAAAAAAGGGAAGGAAACGCACATAGAAATTCGGTGTTATGTTGATGAAACTGATCTTTTGACAAAGCGCACGCTTGATAACTTCATCGGCATGTTCCTTGCTGCAGGTTCCAAAAATGAGTGAGACATTCATTCACATAAATATAAATAGTCAAAGCGCACAAGATGGGGACACTAGCAATCAAGCTGTAGTACAAGTGATAATTGACTTGCTCCAGCACCGATTGCGGCAGCTGCTTGAAGAGCTCGTCGGTATTGACGCCCTTTTTATGGGCCCAATCAAACTCTTCTTGTTGCAGCACTTTGGTTTGGAGATCGGGTGGGAATTTGTAGTCCTTCATGTACTGGTGCAGGAGCATTTTATGGTAACTCCGTGCTTTGACTGCAAATTTGCAAATGAATGAGTTTTGCGTCAGATGGACTCAGTATGTAAGAGACGACGAACCGGCTTTATCGTGCCCAGCTTGGCTGTCCAAAGCGCGCACAATGGAGCTCATGTTTCCAAAAATGGAGCCTGTGGTATTATTTTGATTTGCTTGTCAAGGCAAGCAGTATGATGCTCCCTACGATATATCGTACCGTAAATGACAGCGGCACCTGTTGTATTATTATAATATCTTGTGAGTTTTGAGAGCTCCATTGCTTCCGATATAAATGAAAATCCCCTACAAAGAATCTCAAAATATTGATATGAAATCTCGGTGAATGTGTTGACCTCCCGTGGCAGAAGAAAAATTGCCCGTTCCGCACTCGCACTTTAAATTGATGGGGAATAGGGTCAGATCAGAGGGACCGTGTGGATCGAAAATGTGATAAATTGAAATATAGCGCACAGATTGCGAAAATATTTCTGAGGCATGGACCGGAGCACGCCTTCCTCGTCGACATGGATGAAGTACCGATCCAGCCACCGGGTTTGCGGACTAATTTGCGTCTTCAGAAGACGACAAGTGTCAGTCTGACTATTAGAGAAAAAAAAGGAGAGGGATGTACACTCAATGTCCAGAATATGCAGCTATCAATGTGACTGAAGATGACAGTAAACAAGAGATTTTTGGCCATGCGGCTAATCGGATCTGCCACGCGCGGAACGCGAAATTTGATGAGCCAGCGCAAGGTGCGAGGTGTATGGAGCAGTCGAATGATGCGCGCGGTAGTGTAGAGCCGGAGCGTCCACGGGATATTACTGTTCTTAAATGATGAATGATCGTTGTCAATTTCAACAAAAAAAGTGGTGGTCGTACGCAGAGACGTATCCGTATCGAATCATGTCATACGGAAAATCGGCTGCTTGCACTGGCGATTGGAGCATATTTCCTTCGCCTATCAGGACGGGGTTTGCACAATAAAGTGAATTGGCTATTTCTCCAAATGCCAGTAAGATCCAATCCAGCGGGAGCATCGAAAGACGCTCAAATTTGGTGGTCCACAGCATCCAGTGAGCCTTTCGCTTCTCTTTGGCCTTGGCAATGAGTTGGCCGAACGGGTCCTTGAATGGCCGCAATGGATCCACAATCAAGGAGATGCAAAGTACCACGTCGCACGCAATGTAAATTCTGGAGGTTTTGGTCTGCACTCAATCGATACTTCATTTTAATCAAAAGCAGGAGACGCACGGGACGAGGCGGAGACCAATATCGCAACAATAGGCAAACATGGCTGGGATCGCGAGTATATGGACTGGGACACAAGGCAATCAGTCGAGCCAGCAAAAGGCATATGTCAAAAGATTAACAAACAAATATCTATGGTCCGAATGAGTAGGTCATAGAATGCCCAAAACCGTGCAGTCGGCCCTGTCAATACTTCTTGCAGCCATTTCTGCCAAAAATATGGTTGCAAAGGGCGCGGATCACTCGGCTCCAGTGGTTCCTCGAGGGAGGCCGACTGCTGCGAAACCACTGGGAGAGGCTGCGGCTCTGTTTTTTGTTGGGCGATAATGACGGGAAGTGTGACATGTGCAGCAACGCTCGTGGCAACGACGGAGCTTCGACGAGTGTTTGGTACCAGTACAGGCGCCGTTTCGGGTGGAGGAGTACGCGGCAATGACGTAGAGTGGGCAGTGATCACGGAACCAATAGAACCGCGTCGAGAGGTTCCGGGGCTGGTTGTGTTTGTGGGTGGCTTTCGAAGCGTATTGTGGCCCGGACTGGGCAGGACAGGCGACCCACTTCCTGGTTCGCGTTGGTCCATGGTGGTGTAATTCGCAGAGCGGATCCAGAGGTTCTCTCCTTGTGCGGGTCTCCAAGGAGGCGAAGCGTGTTTTTTTTTGAGAGTAGTGGCCTGGGAACAGCCTGAATTTCCCAAAAATATGCAATCGTGTGGCGCCATAATTATCCCTTGCTTGCATGTCACCTCGTACCCTCCCTCGACTAAAATAACGAAAATCAAAATCAAAATGTCTGGCTCACTCGGTGCCAAGCCCGCTATTGCCGTGCTCTTGCTGGTGGCCCTGTTCTTTTTGCTCCCCGTTTATGATGATATCGACGCGTCGCAGCAGGCCGCCATGCCAAACGTCAACCTGCCCCCTCTAGTTCCCACAGCCGGCGGCGGCGCCACCGACGACGCCGTGGTTTCCAGTGGTAAGGCCGACCTGGACACCGCAGCGCCCAGCCAAACTGACAACATCATCCCCAACCGCGCAACCACAGCGTCATCACCATCGCCACTCAACGGCAACGCGTGGCTCCGTGCTCCGTACACGGCAGGCGGGCCCGACCCGCGGTTCGACAAGATTGCCATTGTCGTCAAGACCGGCAAGGAGGTGATTGACGTGCGCATTCCGGCCATGTGGCACTCGTGGATGAAGTCGGTTCGGCACGTCGCCATTACCGGCAATGCCAACATGGACGACGTTGCTGGCACGGGCTTGCCCATGGTGGACGTGTTTCACGATGCCTGGACACAAGAGTTTGGGCCCGACGTGCCGTCGCCCGATCGCAACTTGACGGGCGGCGGCATTGGCGAAAACGGCGCCGGGTGGAAGCTCGATGCTCACAAGACGCTTCCCAGTCTCAAGTTTGTGCGCAAACGGTTCCCCGACGCTGACTGGTATATCCTTGCTGACGACGACGTGTATGCCTTACTTTTTTTTTTTTTTTTTTGCGGTTGTGTGTATGCTCACTCTGGCTTGAATATACAGGTACTTTTTTATGGACAATATCCACCACCGACTCGTCTCCATGGACGCAACCGTCCCGCACTACATTGGATCGCCGCACCTGTTTGTCGGCTGCGGCGGCGTCACGGAAATGGGCAAAGGCCCGGCATTTGGACACGGTGGTCCCGGCATTATCATTTCCAAGGCCGGCCTCGACAAGATGCTGAAGGTGGTTGACCAGTACGTCTCTTTCTTTCCCTTTATTCATTGACCAGGATCAAAGTAACACTTGAAAAATCAGGTGCATCCCAGCCTACCGCGACTGCTTTGCCGGTGACGTTCGCGTGGCGCTGTGCATGCGCGATGCGGGCATGCTGGTCGAGAACCCGTTCAGTGGTCTGCAACACACGGTTCCGCCCACGCCCGAGGACTACCAGTACCCGACCGACACGTGCCTGCGGCCCATGTCGTTCCACCACCTGAACCCCGCGGTGATGGCCGATCTGCACAAGTCCACGAAACTGGCGCGCGCCAACCTGCCGGCGGCCAGCAACGCGACCGCTTGGGCAGGGGTGACGCCCAAGACGCACCCGGACCTGTTTGTGCGCAACGGCACGCAGTACGTGAATGTAGCGCGCACGTCACCGCACTTTGCGCCCGTGCGCGTCGCCGACGTGTACCAAGCGGTGGTGGAGGGCCCGTACGCGAGCACGCCCGATCAAGGGATCGATACGCTCGACTCGGAGCGCGACGACTCGGTGTACTTGGTGGTGATGATGGGCGACGACGCCGGGCTCAGCAGCTGCAAGCAGCAGTGCATTAGCGACGCCACCCAGAAGTGCCGGTCGTGGTCGTGGAACCCGGAAAGCAAGCGGTGCCTGTTGTCGTCGGCGGTCCCGCAGGCAAAGAACAAGCCAAAAAGCATCAGCGGCATTGTCAAGGGCCGGTACTCTTGCACTGACCGGACATTGTAACAATTCAGCTCCAGGAGATCGTATTGCAATTTGTCATTTCCCACGCACTCATTTATAATATATACGCTATGCATTTAAAACCAGCGGAACTTGCTCTTGCGTTTCTTGGCACTGGCCGCGTCCTTCTTCTCGGCTTCCACATTGCTACCACTACCACTGCCCGCAAGAACCCCACGGCCGCTCATGAGCGCACTCGAGAACGATCCCGAGCGCGGGCGCACCATGACTTCGGGCGAATTGGACGGAGAAGCAGCAGCGGCAGCGGCAGCGGCAGCGGCACTAACACTGGAAGCGGAGGCAACGCTGTTGGCACGCGGGCGCATGGAGGCGCGTTGCTGCTGAGCCGACCCCGATCCAAACATGCGGAATCGCGATAAGGTGGATCCAGACGACAGTCGTCGCGAGTGCGTGGCCGCCGGGTCCGTGGTGGCGGCACCAGTAGGCGGGTGGTTGGCAGCTGCTGCCGACGAGACGGGCCGCGAGGAAACGGGCGTGCTAGTAGCGCTCAGCACGCCGATGCGCGAATACAGGTCCTGCATCAGCGCATGGTGCACCCGCGCGGTCTCGGCCGCCGATTCGGCCATCTGCGTCACCTGGGCGCGCAGCACCGCGTTCTCGCGCTCGACCGCCGACACCCGCGCGTCAACCCGCCGCTCAATCGCGTCGAGCGCGCGCGTCACGGGCGCCGACAGTGGCGCGCTCACGTACGGCTTGCCGCTGGTCGATGCATCCGCTGTTGCTGCAGCTGACGCCGAGGCGCCAACTAACGGCGATGACATGGTCTGTGCCGCTGGCAACGAGCGCGTCGGCGGTGGTCCTGTAGCTGCATCGCCACTTGGGTTGGAGGTGGTGCGGGTAGTCACCACCAGCATGGCGGTTGAGTCGGTTCGCGACGAAGCCGAGCCGTTGCGACGGGGCAGCTGCCGCTGGGACGCTGACCGCGTAATGACGTGCGTGGTGGTGTTGGAGACGGCATCGTGCGACGTGACCCATGTGCCGGTAGTCTCGTCGGCGGCGGCTTGGGCGGCAACCGTGCCCGGGAGCGCCGGGAGCGTCGGGATCCGCGGCGCCGGTGTCAGTTGCGGCAGCATCGGCAGGTACTGGTGCACATCAACCATGGGCGACGTTCCACCGCTCAAGGGGTGCGCGAAAGCAGCAAACTTGAACGGTCCAGCGCTCATGGTCAGAGGGGTCAGCGACCGGTCATGTTCGTCTTCTGATGCGGCCATTACTGATGGATCGTCGGTCTTGATGTTGGCCGCTCGTGCTATAGCTTACAAAGGTCAGTTTTTTTGTGTGCTATCCAAAAGGTGGCAATAAGAAGAAAAAAAAAAATACCGGACGAAAACAGCTGCGAAACGAGGTCGTCCAGCGACGCCGACGGAGCGGCGCTGATCACGGACGGCGCCCGGGCGGTTTTGCCGTCCGACGATCCGGCAGTGAGTCCGAGCCGCGCCGGGTCCAATGCAATGAACGCCGGCGTTGCGGGCAATGCAGGATCTTCGAGGTCTTCCAGGGCTTCAAATGTTGCAGAATGGACAGCTTCTTCTTCTGCGGCCACAGCTACGGCCACATCTACGGCCACACCCGGGATATCATCAGCAATGAGAGCATCAACAATTGGGGTATCGCTCACCGGCGTTGCTTCCACAACCGGAGTGAGGATAGGCATGTCCGAGCCCATGTTGGACGCAAAGGAGCCAAGTCCAGCGGGGGTGGGCATGGCCGGCGGCGGCTCGGGGAACTCAATGTCGTCATCCTGCAGGTGGTCGAGCGCGGCAGAAAGGCCCGACGACGACGAGGCAAACGAAACGGGCGCAGCAGCAGCAGTAGCAGACAACTGGTGGTGACGGCCGCGAGGCAGTTGCTCGCGCTGGAGCTGCGGACTGCTGGCTACGATCGGGCTAGTGTAGTGCTCGGACGCGTCGTGCTCGGACGTGGACCGCAGGCCATTGACGGTGGCGGCGGCATTAGAGCGGAGATCCTCGGTCGAGACGGCCGGCGACGGCAGCGTGCCCAGGGCGGTGATTGGAGGCTCGGGCAGCGTTGCGGGCCGCGGCGACCCGGTCGCGACCAGCGTGCCGCCACCCAGCGATTGCGACGACGCAAAGGGGCTGCCATTCGAGATACCAGTGGCAGGAGCAACGTCCTTTTCCGGCAAGGGTAACGGTGATTGTAAGGGCGATCGCCCGTCCATTGTTTTTGCTGGTCCCGCTGACTGCTGAGCAGTTGCAGCAGCGAAGGCCGATGGCGGGAGGATCGAGCTCACCGACATTGTTACTTTTCTTTTTTAAATCTTACGCTTCCCGTTCGTTCCTTGTTTGTGAGGATCTTTTTTTCGTTGAAGAGAGACACCAGTGGCGCGTTGAGACAAGGGATTGGCCGCGAGTGGTGCGATTGCGCCACCCACGGTCGCCTCGTCGGTCCATACGGCGGGTCGGTCGCCGATCTAGCTGGGAAACGCGCACTCCTTGGGAAATGGGCTCTTTTTTTTTTT
>MU624871.1:0-19477 GCA_025349905.2 Blastocladiella britannica
TGGTCGAAGATCGCCAACGAGTGCAATGGTGTGGATGCTGTAAACCCACCGCTTTTCTTGTTCCTTTCGTTGTGTTCTTTTTTTCTTCACTTTTTAACCCTCCCCTTTTTACACTCCCGGAGCCAAAAACGGTATCCACTCTCTGCTGCACCAGTCGCACAATTGGTTGTAGTGCCCGCATAGCGGATGAGATCGCTGGTGAGTTGGAAACTTCAAAGCCCACTCAGCCTTGTAGCATAATTTTTTTTTTTCAATTATGCCTGAGACCAAAGCCACCCGAACAGTCCGCAAAGCGCAAACGCTGTATTAAAACCTCTTTGGTTCCCAAACTTTCCAACCACCCAAGCACACTTTCTCTAGACGCGTGTAAACTTACAAAGAAAGAAATGAACACCAAGGCCACCCTCCTCGCCCTCGTTGCTGCCGCGATTGCCGTGGCCTCGGCCTCGGCCCAGATTACGGGCGACACCGGCACCACCGTGACCCCTCCCACGGGCCTGTGCGGGAATGGCGCCGATGCCACGTTCAACGCGTGCCTTGGCAATGCCGCGTCGCTGCAGCAGATTCAGTGCATTCCGCTCCAAGCGGCGCAGGGGTACCCGTACCTGGCGTGCATGTGCCAGTCGGCCGCCAACGAGGCGCAGTGCTACGACCAGGTTCATATTCCTTTTTATATTCCGTACCACGGTATATTGAGAAATGTAAAACAATAGTGCCCCGGCCAGGCCAGCCAGAAGCTGATTGTGCAGTCCAAGCAGACGTCGTTCTGCACGGCGGCCGACGGCCTCAAGCCCAAGTCGTCGTCGTCGTCGCAGTCGCCCTCATCGTCCACTGCTTCCAATGTGATGGCCACGGTCGTTGTCACGGCCACCGCCACGCCGACTGCCAAGGCCACTAACGCAGCTGCGCACGGTCAGGTGGCCGGTGCCGGTGCTGCCGTGGCTGCGGTGGCAGCTCTTGCGCTTTTTGCCTAATTCATTATCCTTGGTTGGTTGGTTGTAAAATATAGTCGTCGTTGTTTTTTTTATTTTTTTGCATGTGTGCTGCTATTGAAACGAGGAAGTTGAGCCACTGGAGGCGCGGCTCTCTTTCCGTACCCACTTTTCCTCTACAATATATATAATGGCCAAGTCTGCCCTCCTCTTGCTCATTGCCGCCACCGTTGCCACCCTGACCTCGGCCCAGGTCGTGGGCACACCGGAGGGCACCGCCGCCACCATCCCCCCTGTGGTCGGCACTCCCGTGGTTGCGCCGCCGACCACCAACGTCTGCGGCAACGGCAACGACGCCGTGTTCCAGACGTGCCTCAACAATGCCCAGTCGCTCCAGAACGCGGGCTGTGGGCCGCTGCAGGCTGCTCAGGGGTATTTTTTTTGTGGTTTGGTGGCTTCATTCTTTTCTTCGACTGACATTGTTGCATATACAGCTACGCCTACTTTGACTGCATGTGCCGCAACACCCAGTCGGTCCTGCAGTGTTACGACCAGGTATTCATATTCTATTTATCACTTTTTATTACGGGGAGCGGTGCTCAATGACCATTTCAAAGTAGTGCCCGTCTCAAACCGGCCCCAAGGCCACGGTGCAGACGTCGCTGCAGTCGTACTGCAACACGGCCCAGCAGCTCAAGCCCAAGACCTCGACCACCACCGACGCCGCGGGGAACGTGGTGGTCACCAAGACCGTGATGGCCACCTCCACCCCTGCCCCGGCCGCGTCCAACTCGGCTTCCTCGGCTGCGTCTTCTGGTAGCTTGGCGCTGGTGGCCTTGTCTGCTGCTGCCCTCTTGGCTTAAATTATTTGGATGATGTTCCCCTCCTAGTGTATATTTTCTTTTCTACTTTTCCCATTTCTTTACATCCAAAGGATCCAAAAAATTATTACAAGATCAAGATGAAGTCTTCATTCCTCCTCGCGCTGATCCTGATGGTTGCAACCGTGGCTACCGCCCAGTCGTGCTCGACCGACGTGCTCAACACGTGCACTGCCAACACGGCCGCCAACCAGGCGTCGGTCTGTGGCCCGCTGGTTGCCGCACAGGGATACGCGTACTTTGATTGCATGGTACTATTTTTCTATGTGAATCCTTTTTTTTTTTTTTTGGTTGATCCTGACACAGTTGCGAAATTACACAGTGCACGTACAGCGGCCAGCTCGTGGACTGCTACAACCGGTCCGGGTGCACCGATCCCAGCATGGGCATGCCGTCGGCCACCGCTGGCCAGACGAGGTAAGCTACATTTTTGAAATTTTTGATGGATCCGTCAAAATCGCTCACCCGATGTCTTTTCATTATAGCTACTGCAACACTGCCAAGCAGCTCAAGCCGACCAGCGCGACTTCCACTTCAAGCACCAGTACCACAGTATCGAGCTCGACTGGCGGCAGCACTGGATCCTCCACTGTCAAGTCTTCCTCGTCGACATCATCGTCAATGGGATCCACCGCAAAGGCGACCGCTGGCATTGGAAACGATGCGGGCAAGCTTGCGAGCGGCGCGCTGGCGGCTGGCGCTGCGGCGGTGCTTGCCGTGATTGTTTAAGATTTATGGGAGGATCAAATAATGAGGACCAAGTCGAATTGCTGGAATGAATAGATAGCTCCTTAAAACAATATAATTTACAATAAATGTACAAGATTGCCTTCCTTACAGTCCTGGCACTGCTCGGATCCGGCGCGATCGCACAAGACGCATCGATTTGCGGGGATGTCGGCCGCACCTCGATCTTTCAGACCTGCACTGCCAACACTGCCGCCGTGCAAGCATCCACCTGTGGACCGCTGGTGGCCACGCAGGGGTACCCGTACTTTAACTGCATGGTATCTCATAATATTTTCTTCAATGGTCATGTTCGGATCTTCGATTTGATGCAACGAAAATATAAATCAGTGCACATTCTCGCAGCAACTGGTCCAGTGCTACGTGAGCAGTGATTGCAGCGCGCAGGAGGGGTCGCGGCTGATTGCCCAGTCGCAAGTCACCAGGTATACTCCTTTTTTTGTTGGTTGTGTTGGATCCAGGAGACTGATTCTTTTTTTTTGGATTTTGCAGTTACTGCAACTCGGCCGATCTCACCAAACCGCAGAACCCGGCGCCGCTCACCAACTCGCCTTTCGATTCGTCTTCGCCGCCAACGGGCAATGGTGGATCCGTACCGTCCAGCTCGTCGTCCTCGGCCGCTCCTGCTGCCACCAACGGAGGAGGATCCTCAAGCGCCAAGTCTTCGACATCAACGGCAACCAGTAAGGCCACTGCCAGCGCACAGAGCACGGGCACCTCCGGTGCGGACCACAACTCTGCCAACCATATCGCAGCAGTTGCCGGTGCCATCGCCGCGATCGCTGCTCTCGCTTAAAACAGATCAAGAAAATAGAAGAAAAATGAACATTCATTGGAAGTCAAGGATTTACAAAAGCATGGCAGCAACCGCGACCGCCGCAACCACCGCGACACCGGCAGCAGAGTTGCGCTCGGCACTGGAAGCCTGGCCAACACTGCCGCCGGCCGAGGCCGGTGCCTGCGACCCGCCGTCAGTCGGGGCCGGAGCAGCCGCAGCGCCGTCCGCGGGGGCAGCGCTGGTCGGGGCCGCACCTTCCGCAGCCGCCGACGTGGCGGGAGCCGCGCCGTCACTGGAAGCGGGAGCCGACATACCGCCCTCGGCGGGGGCCGACGTGACCGCGGGCGAGCTGCCGCCGTACCCGTACCCGCCGGCCGCCGGGGTGGTCGCCGCGGGCATTTCGGACCCGCCCATCATGGTCTTGGTACGCCACTTCTTGCACCGCTTCTGGCCGCCGCCGGTTCCGTACCCACCGTTGGACGCGGGCATCTCGCCGCTGCCGCCGGCCGGCATCAGCTTCATCATGGGCAGCACTTGCCAGTTCTTGGGTCCCGTACCGGCCACAATCGCCATCACGTGGAGCTCGCCCATGGCCGACGCGGGCGCCGTCCAGGTGAAGTCCATGCCGAGCTGCTTGTCGGCCGATGACGAGTGCGTGATCACCGAGTCGGTCTCGCCCGTGGCCTGAATGGCCGCGCACTTGTCGACGTTGGAGTGGAACCCGTCGGGAATCTTGAATGACCCAACACGCTTCTTGGCGTCTGACGCCGGCTGCACGTAAATCATCACGCCCTTGAACGTCTTGGTCGCCGCGGTATCGGACGTCAGCTTCATGGTGATGGGCTGGCCGGGTGTGTAGGTCATGGCCGAGGGGGTGAGCCTGTATGTTTCAGGTCATTGAGTTTTCCGTTGTTTATTTATGGATGAATGAAATGTGAACGCACTTGAAGTTACGGTCGCCAGCGGCCGCGCCCATTCCGGCGGTGATTTTGGCCTCGTTGATGATGCACGCGGGCGCGCCGTTGGGGCGAGCGACGGCCACGTTCACCGAGGATGCCGCCAGGGCAAGAAGAGCAAAGAGGAGCGACTTGGAGTACATTGTGATGGTTTTTGAATATGCTCGGTCAACGAGATTAGGTGGAAAAAGTCAAGTAGCGCAGCTAACTTGTTTGGGTGGTGGAATGGGAGAGCTCGTCTCGTCTGTTTTGTGAAATGCGAGGGAAAAAGGAGAAAAAAGGGAAGGGCCCCGCGGCCAGTACTTGTACTTGGGATTTTTCGCTCTTGGCCTTGTTGGGCTGCTGCTGCGCCGTGGCTAGAATGTTGAGCAATGAACATTTTAACCATTGACAGTATTCGAAAATGGCTTGGGCTATATTCCGCTCCACTACCACCACATCTCGGCTATTGCGCCGCCTTCACCCTGCCTAAAATGAGCGCAGGTGGTGAGATTAAGTTGGCACCAATCAAAAACTAACTAATCCCTGGACATCATACCATACCAGGGAACAACATGCCATATTTTTATTGCTTCATAATACTCAAGAACGCTTCATGGCTGACCTGCACGTTCCCGATCGATTTCAACCTCTTTTTCCCCTCCTTTTGCTTTGCCAGCAGCTTCATTTTGCGCGTCGCGTCCCCGCCGTAACACTTGGCGGTGACGTTCTTGCGCATGGCCGCGACCGTCTCGCGGGCCAAGATCTTGCCCCCGATCGCGCCCTGAATCACAATCTCAAACAACTGCCGGTCAAGCACCTCTTTCATCTTGGTGGTGGTGGCCCGCGCCACCTTTTCCACGGCCGACCGGTGCCGGATCGATGCGAGGGCATCGACGGGTTTCCCGTTGAGCATGATGTTGAGCTTCACCAGGTCGGCCTCGGCGTACCCGGCCTCCTCGTAGTCGAACGACGCGTACCCCGACGTCCGGGACTTGAGCACGTCAAAGAAATCGCTGGCGATCTCGGCCATGGGCAGCGTGTATTTTAGCATCACCCGGGAGCTGTCAATGTACACGACCTCGCGTTGCTCGCCCCGTCGTTCCTACAATTTTTCTTTTTGTCTATAACATATCGCGGTCATAATAATGGAAAAAAGTAAGTACATACCGCACAGAGCTCGTAAATCGACCCCAAGTACTGGTCGGGCGACAAGATGGTCGCGTTGATCACGGGCTCCTCAACTTTGCGCACCAGGCCCATCTCGGCGCCCTCGGGGAACTCGTGCGGGTTGCGGATATTGATCACGGTGCCGTCCATCATGGTGACGCGGAAGGGGACCGTGGGCGCCGTGGTGATCACCGACGTGCCGTGCTCTTCCTCGAGGCGTTGGCGGAACACGTCCATGTGCAACTTGCCTTTTGTATATTTGAGTGCAATGGAATATAAGTATAAATAGAAAAAAAAAATACCCAAAAACCCGAGCCGAAACCCCTGCCCGAGAGACACGGACGTTTCCTTGGCGACGCTCACGCTTGCATCGTTGAGCACCAGCTTGCGCAACGCGTCGTCGAGTTTCGGGAACTCTTCGTTCGAGACCGGGAACACGCCCGAAAAGACCATCGGCTTGGCGGGCTGGAACCCGGGCATAGGTGGGACTGGGTGGTGTTGCAAGTAGAACTATATTCATATCTTTCAGTATATGCCATTTCTTCAAATGGAAAAGGTATCGTACAGTATCGCCAATGTGTGCCTCGCTCGTCGACTTCATGCCCAGCGTCGCGTATCCGACTTGGCCCGCATGCAAAGCGCCGGTGGGCGTGATTTCGGGGTGCATGATCCCGATATCCAGTACCTCGTACCGCTTGTTGCTGTGGCACGAGATGATCTTGTCGCCTTTTTTTCATTTTGTCGTGAGCTAACGGAAATGACAACAAACCAAATGAACAAGGTACCTTTACGCAACGTTCCATCGCGCACCGAAAACATGATCACGGCGCCAAGGTATGGGTTATACCACGAGTCAAACAGCAGCGCGCGAAGGGGGACGTTCGGGTCGCCCGTCGCCGGCGGCGGGATCTGCTCGACCACCGCGTCCAGGACCGCCGCGCAATTCAGCCCGCTCTTGGCCGAAATCTGCAGTATATCCTCCGTTGACAGTTCAAACGCGGTCTCGATCTGGGTCATGACGCGCTCGGGCTCGGCCGCGGGCAAATCGATCTTGTTGAGCACGGGCAAGATGGTCAAGTCCTGGCCAAACGCCAAGTAAAAATTGGCCACCGTCTGGGCCTGAATCCCCTGTGCGGCGTCAACGAGTAACAAAGCGCCCTGGCACGCCGAAAGCGACCGCGACACCTCGTAACTGAAATCCACGTGCCCGGGGGTATCAATCAAGTTGAGCAGGTACGTTTCGCCGTTGTGCTCATGGAACATCGAGACCGAGTTGGCTTTCACGGTGATCCCACGCTCGCGCTCCACTTTTAACTTGTCCAGCACTTGCTTGTTGCCGGGGTGGCTGCGAATGGTGCCCGTGATTTCCAACAGACGGTCGGCGAGCGTGGACTTGCCGTGGTCGACGTGCGCGATAATGGAGAAGTTGCGGATGCGCGAGGGAGGGATTTGGGACAGGTCGATCGCGCCCGTGGCCGTGGTCGGTGCGGTCGCGATTTTTTTACGCGTTGTTTTGGTCGATTGATTTGGTTGTTGCAGTGATATTGGTGGTGGCGGTGCTGTCCCAGCGGCGGAGGAAGCGTAGCCGCGCAGAGACGACGCGCGGACAAGCGGCCGTATCATCGATAGCCATCGCGGTGGGCCGAGCAAGATGTTTGCCATGATTATTTTATGAGGTTTTGGTTGGTAAATGCGAAAGAAATGCGACGCTACGCGTGACGTTCAGATTTTCTGTGGGTGGACTTTTTGGAGGCAGTGTTGTGGCACGAGCTCTTCGCCCCCCCACCTCGACCGTATAAACGTCAAAAAAAAGACATGTCCAGCAGGAACAAGAAACGCAGCCAATCCGAGGCATCGGCCTCTGACGCCTCGTCCTCCGCGACCACTGGTCCCGCTGCCAAGGCCCGCATCGTGACGGCCGCGGACGGCACCGCGCGCAAAGCATCTGCATCGGCATCGGCAGCCCACCACGCTGACGCCATGGACGTGGATGAGATGGGCGAGTTTGAGGACGCGTTCGAGGACGAGTACGAGTCGGACGGATCGGTAGTGGACAACAGCGACAGTGACGATGACGATGCCGATGCCATGGACGTAGAAGAGGACGATAACGACGACGATGTCCCGGAAGGCGTGCAAGTGTACCTCCCCGGCCAGCCGCTGCAAGAGGGCGAGGAGCTGCAGGTCGACAACTCTGCGTACGAGATGCTGCACTCACTGTCGGTGCAGTGGCCGTGCCTGTCGTTTGATGTGATTCGCGACCAGCTCGGAAACGACCGCAAGAAGTTCCCGCACTCGGCGTACCTGGTGGCCGGGTCGCAGGCCGATTCGCTGTTCAAGAATGAGATCTACGTCATGAAGATGAGCCAGCTGGCCAAGACCAAGTACGACGACCGTACGTGTATCTCATTTTATTGTATGTGGTGTGTATTATTCACGGATATGTAAAAAAAAATGTAGAGGAGGTCTCGGACGACGACCAGTCGGACGACGACGAAATTGACGTGGACCCGGTGCTCGAGCACCGCTCGTTCAAGCACCCGGGCGGCGTCAACCGTGTTCGCGCCATGCCCACCACTGCGCCCAACGCTCCGCACATTGTCGCCGTGTGGTCGGACCAGCGCAAAGTCGGGATCTACGACATGACCACCCATGTGCGGTCCCTCGACACCCCTGGCCTGGTGGCGCCGACCAAGGTCGAGCCGCTGTTCAAGGTGGAGCACAAGCAGGAAGGATTTGCCATGGACTGGAGTCGCAAGCAGGAGGGCCAGTGCGTTATTTCATTGTTTTTTTCTTTTTCTTTTGCTGCATGAGACCTCACAACAAACCAAACAAAAGTCTGGTCACGGGCGACTGCGATAACACCATCAAGTACACGACGCCAACGCCGAGCGGGTTCGCGCTGTCCGCGACCTACGCCAACGTGCACGCGTCGTCGGTGGAGGACCTGCAGTGGTCGCCATCGGAGGCCACAGTCTTTGCGTCGTGCTCGGCCGACGGCACCATGAAGATCTTTGACACGCGCATGGGCGCCAAGCCGGGGGTGTCGGCCAAGCTCGCCGACTGCGACGTGAACGTGATTTCATGGAACGCGCTCACGCCGTTCCTGCTGGCGTCGGGCCACGACGACGGGTCGTTTGGGGTCTGGGACTTGCGTGAGCTGGCGCGGTCCGCCAAAAAGGGACCCGGCGCAGCTGCGGCCAAGGCGGTGCCGGCTGCGCACTTCACCTGGCACAAGGCACCCATCACGTCCATCGAGTGGCACTCGCATGAGGAGTCGATGCTGGCGGTGGCCGGCGACGATCACCAGACCACCATCTGGGACTTGTCCACGGAACGCGACGACGCGCCGGGCGCGACGGCCATGGAAATCAACGGCGTGACGGTCCCGCCGCAGCTGCTGTTTGTGCACCAGGGCCAAGAATACGTCAAGGAGGTGCACTGGCACGCGCAGATCCCCGGGTGCCTGGTCACCACCAGCGCGTCGGGGTTTAATGTGCTCAAGACCATCAACTCCTAAAATTATTTTTAATATTAATGTACTATTCCTCTGTTTTTATACGGTCGAGGGCGATCGGGCTTTGGTGTTGGCGTTCTCCTTCTCTCACGTTTCGTCCAAAAAAAAATATTGAATGGCCGTGGACCTCACCCTCGACTTTTGGCGGTGCGCCTCGCGTCTGGCCACTGCCAGCCACGGTACGGCGGCACCGGACCGGCCGCCCCCGATTCCCCCGATCCCGCCTGATCTACCAACGGCACCACCACATCACGACGACGACGAAAAAGACGCCACGTCGACGCGACTACTGGCGGTTCCGGGCACTGGTGGCGGTATTCGACGCCGGTCGTCCGTGGCCCAGGACGGCGCCGCCCTGGCGATCCCGAGGCTCGTGCGTCGCCACTCGGCCTCGGCACCGCACCCGTCGCCCTTGGCGTCTTCAGGTGCTGGGAGTGAGTTTATGTTGACTGGTGGCGAGTCTGGACGGCACTTCTCCAAGCAGCCGGCGCGCGATCTGTTTCTGGTGGACGCCAATGGCATTGTAAGGCTATTTCATTTGGTTTGAAGTGGCAACAGAGCTCTGACTTGACCATGTGGTATAGATGAACGACGTGGCCGCGTTCGCAGCCTACATGGCCATGATCCGGAAACCGTACCTCGGGTTATTGGTTGCGACCAACCCAACGTCGTCATCGGCAACGACATCGGTGCTGCCCGTCATGGGCTTCCAGTTGCCGCTGTACCGCGAGAACCTGGCGGCCGAGCAGCGCCATGCGGTGGACCAGCAAGCGGCGCTGTTACTGGGCCAGATCCGCGGCCGCATCAAGCGACTCGAGGCCGAAGTGGGTGCGTTCCTTTTCATTTATATTCCTGGATCATGGACTGATCCATTGATTTTTTTAGATCGCGACCGCGCCCAACTGCCACGTCTTGCGCCCGATACCCCGCGCACGGCCGACCAGATGCACCGCGAGTGGCTGCTCACGCACTACGCGTCTATGACCTGGGTGCTCAACCAGCAGCTGTTCAAGCTGTCGGGATCGCACCGGGCCATGCACGACCGTCGGATTGAGCGCGACTTGGAGGTGCTTGCGCTGTGCGTTCTTTTCCATTTTTGAATCTTTTTTTTTACTCATTGTTGTTTTGAACGATAGGGACATGCCAAGCCGATCGGAGCTCGCTCCACTGCACGACGACACCGAGTCGCTGGTACCGCAGCTCCGGCACCGCGGAGGCACGTCGTCGTCGCTGGGATTGGATCGGGCGTCACACTCGGCGGCGACCTCGCTTCTGGGTACCGATGCGTCGTCCATGGGCTCGTCTTCCATGCGCGACGAGGAGGATGCCGACGCAGACGCAGCGGTGGGTGGGTCCACTGCCATCAATCCGCGGCTGTTGCAGCAACTCGAGGCCGAGAACCAGGCGCTGTTGGCCCAGTTCACGTCGACTCTATCTGAAGTCAAGTTCGTACTTCTTCTTCCACTTTTTGACTTGTTCTTGCTTATGGCATTAACCCAAACGATACACGATAGCCAAGCCGAGACTTCGTTGGTCACGATCGCGCAGCTGCAGACCGAACTCGCGCAGCACATGGCCGTGCAGCAGTCGCAGATCGAGTCGTTGGTGGACGATGCGGCGTTTGCGCTGGACAATGTGGAGGCCGGGAACGTGCAGCTGGTCAAAGCACGCGAGTACGGCGCCAACGCCCGGTACTGGTTCCTGTTTATCATGCTCGTGGTTTCCGGGACGCTGTTGTTCCTGGACTGGTATGCGGGCTAATATATATCTGAGGGTGGGTCTTTCAATTGAAAAAAAAGAAAAAAATGCACACGTCCATCACAATCCCATACTCTAAACTGCACGGCGGATCTGTTGACGGCGAGGATGATCATGGTATTTTTTTACCATTCTATATTTCAAAGAAAAAAAACATGGAATGAAAAAAAAACGCAGATCAATACTCGCGGATTCGGCGACGACGAGGACCCGTGCCCTGGTACAAGAATCCGTGCGTTGCCATGAAAGTGGTGCTGAGCGCCGCGATCTCGGCATGGATCGTGCTCGTCATGTGGATGGCAATGCAAATGGGCCGCGATCCGTAGCCGCCGCCTCTTGCATCAGCATCTGTCTGCAAATCCACACTTTCCCAATATATATAAATGTCATTTCTGGGCGTGCACATCCCCCCCACAATCACGTCGCCTCGGAACCCGCTAGTGCGCGTGCTAGCCAAACTGACGCGCGATAAAGTGGCGCGGAACACCGCGCATAACGTCGTGGTCTTTGGTCGCACTGCTTTGGCCGACCTAGTCCGCAGCCACGAGTCAGCAGCCGACGGTGAGCACCGTAAGCACTTTTCCCCCAAAATCGTCATGACGTTGGCCACCGACCCCACTCGGCTCCCGTCCCTTGCTGGCCTACGACAAACAGATAAGATTCTGCACGTGCAAGTGACGCGCGAAGTAGTGGCGGCTGTCGCCGGTACCGACTCGCGGTCGTCCGATATGCTTTCCGTATTCCGTTTCCCGTTCTGGGCACCCTCGATCCCCGATTATATACATTTCTCCGGATGGCATGGCAATGGCAACTACCACGACTTCAAGGCCGCACGCATCTTGGTCCTCAACGGGCTGCGCGACCCGGGAAATGTCGGCACGTTGTTTCGGTCGGCGGCGGCGTTCGGGTGGGACGTGGTGCTGGTGGTTGGAAAGGAGGCCGTCGATCCGTTCAATGCCAAGGCGATGCGGGCGGGGAAAGCGGCCATGCTGCGTGTTCCGTGGGCCGCCGTGAACGACTGGTCGGCGGTGGTTGAGTGGTGGCGCGAGCAGTGTATCTTGCAGCCAGGCATGCCCTCGGTGTGGATCGCGGATTTGCCCTCCGCTTCATCCGGTGGAATGAGTGCAACGGGGGAGGCATGTACGGGCCCGCGAATGCTGGTTCTGAGCGGCGAGGCGCACGGCGTTGCTGGTAACCCGATACCGGTCGATGAGCTGGCGCTTGAGGGCCGCGCAGTCGTCGAGACGGTCGCGGTGCCGATGGCGGCCCAGTCCGTCGAGAGCTTGAATGTGGCGACCGCCGGCGCCGTGCTCATGTGGCAAGGCGCCGTCCAGTCGGTCGCTGGCACGGGCCTGATCCGGTCTCCTGCTGTTGCGGCGGCTCGATAACGTCAATATATATATTCACGCCGACAACCCACGGCCTCGGACGATGCGCGCATTCACCCACGCCACGGCCCCACCGACCGCCGCGCAAATCACCGCAGCGCCTACATCCACGCCCCACAGCCCGGAAACGCCGGCATTGCGCACCGACACCGCCACCAGCGTCCACACCCCGACCGCCGATACGATCGGGTCGCGGGCCCACATGGCGATCCCTGAATTGAGGGCGGCCAGCAGCCACGTGGCCACCGCCGCCGACGGAATGTAGATCGGGTCGCGCGTGGTGGTCACGGCGTACACGTTGACCAGTGTTGCGCCGAGCGTCCAGCCCGTTAGAAGCGAGAGAGGGACGTGCACGGCCAGGTAAGTTGAGGTGGACGATAAGGTGTCCACGGATTTGATGCTATTGTCGGATTGGTCAATTGTCATACATGCGACAGAACGGAGGGTGTGTACCGAAAGTACATGGTAGCAGTGACTGCCAGCGACAGCATGAGCATGATCACCGACAGCGCCGCCTGCTTGTGGGTCCAGACCACCAGCCAGGCAATGTTGGTGGCCGCGTAGATCGGGAACAGCAACCCGATCCCATTGTTGAGCGCGGGTGACGCGTACGATCCCGGACGGAGCTGGTGCATGCCCCAGAGCGCCAAGAACGCGTAGATCAGCGCTATTAACCATTTTTTTTTTTCAATGAATTGAGGTCCAGCACACTCACACACCATTGTGGAAATGAATATATAATACCCCAGATGCTAAAGGCATACGGTGCCGGGACCAGATAGTTGGGAAACAGCCGGGCGACATCGCCGATGCGCACGCCATTGAAAACAGTGGTGGATCCGGCCAGGTAATTGGTGACCAGGACCGCGGCCAGCGAGACGGCATTGACGATACGAATTACGGGAATGCCGCCGGCGATCGAGGGCCCGGCGCCTTGCGGGCCATACGGGACATGTAACGTCGAAAGAGTTCCGTATTGCGCCGTGGTACCAGACATCATTGGTTGTTGCTCTTCATGTCCTCCTCCTGGGACACTGCCCGCGGTGGTCGGACTGGTAGCAAGAGGCATGGACATGATGGCGTATAATTTATTGCAGAAAGGGATTACTTGCGACCAGCCGCCCGCACCGACTTGCCCGGCCGCTTGCTCGGACGCTTCTTGCCCGCGGGCCCACCGGGCTTACTGAACGACCCCTTGTCGCCCTTCTGGTTAAACGAGTACCCGGCGGCGCTGTCGGCGTCGTTCTTCTTGAGCCCGCGCTTCTTGCCACCAAACCCGTACTTTTGCTCCTTGGACGCGCGCTTCTTGGCCGCGCCCGGGTTGGGCGACCGGTCGCCCCGTTGCCGCTTGCGGTTGGGCCCGCCACGCCGGTTGTCGTCCTCGTCCGACATGATCGCAATCTCAATGTCGTCGTTGACACCGTCGTCCGTGAGCTGCTCGAGCTTCCGCTTCTTCTTGATGGACGCGACCTTTTCCGAAAGCGACTTTTCCTTGGCTTTACGGTCCTTGAGCACCTCGGCTTGCACTTGCTTGCCGTACTTTTTGATGTCGCGCTGCTTCTTGGCCTGCTCCGACTTGGCAATGCCGGCCTGGTCGTCGACCAGCTTGTTGCGGATCTTGGCCATGTGGGCGTCGGTCTTGACCATCTATTTGTTCCTTTTTTGTGAGTTGGCAGTAAAAAAGAGTGAGATAAAGATGAAAAGTACCTCGGCAAAGTAGTCGTCGGGACGCGAGAATGGAATGCCGGCGGCGAGAATGGCGCGGCGGGCTACGAGAACGGCGGCATGAGCCTGGTTGTAGCTGTATTTTCAAATTTTTTAAGTAAAGTAATTGAGAAGGATGTGAATAAAAACGAACAAGGCAAGCTCGCGCTTGAGATCGTCGGCCACGTCGGCAATCTCGGTCGGAGTAGGCGATGTGATGGCCACCAGCTCAATCACGGGCACGTTTTTCGGGAGCGCAAACTCGGCGAGCGAGGCAATGAGGCCTTTCTGTTACATTTATGGTAAAGGTGAGTTCATTTTTCAATTATTGCGATATGAATACCAAGGCGTACCTCGTCGTTGGCGTATGAGACTTTTTGGAACCGCTGCATTTTTGCTTCCATTTTATTTTGATTTATCAATTGGATTATGAATTTTTTGAAAAATAAATTCGTGCGCGACTTTTTCGACACGGGACCAGTTGCGAAAAAAGGACGCCAGAGATCGAGGCGGGTGAAATCGGCTGCGAGGCGATCTTAAAAAACAGGCGGGACAGCTGCGACGCATCCTTGTGACCTCGGAAGACCGTCCCCTCATTTTTTTATACCTCTCTTTCCGCGAAATCTCCATTCACCTTTTCGTACCACCCTTACGGCACCGTGCGCGTGCATTGCCATTTATTCCCTGCGGTCTCGCTTGAGAATATTTCCAATTTGAGCGTGTCACACTCCCTTCGCACTCATTTATTCTTGGTATGGTCGACTTGACGCCCACAATTTCCGATCCTGACCAGTCCAACCAATCTCATTTTTCCCTTTTATCACACAGCCTCCTATTATACCGTAAAGTATCAAAAACCATGATGGCCCCCTTGACCACGCCCACGACTGGTACTGCAAACGAGAAAACTACCACCACCTACGCCAGCGTCGTCAGCAGCGGTACGCGCGCGTCGTCGACCGATCCGCCGGCTCCCACCACTTCGGCCATCCGTGCCGCGACTATCCTCAAGATCGCGCTGCCGACTCCCACCCCGAGCCCGCGCACCACCGTCTTTGCCACTACTACGACCACCGCTGCGATGGAATCCGCGCCGGTGCCCGCGTCCGTGCCCATGCCGCCGATGCCGATGCTGATGGCCATGTCCATGGCGATGCCCAAGCCTGGGTCGTCGTCCTCCCCGATGGCCGCGCATACATCGTCTTCGTCGGCCGCGGCCCTGTGCGCGCCCTTCTCGCTGACGCCTCCCTCCACGTCGTCGCCAGCGTCGACCGGTCCCTCGGCTGCCCTGGCTGCTGCTGCTGCCGCGACCGGACCCAACTCGTCCGTCTCGGCCGCCGCCGCCGCCGCCGCTGCCTACGCGTCGGCTGCGCCCGCACACGCGCTGTACCGCGCCGCCATCTCGGCCGCGGGCAACGTACAGGCCAGCATGCTTTACGCACAGGCGGTTGCCGCCCGCGCTGCCGCTGCTGCTGCCACCCTAAAGCACCAGCAGCCCACCGGATCGCCGTCTCTGTCTCATGCTGCTCCGTCTACGGTGTTGGCGGCGACCTCTGCAACGGCCTCGGGCAGCAGTGCCCACGGCGTGCCCTTACCCACCGTGCCGCTGCCGGCAGTCCCC
Source organism: Blastocladiella britannica (assembly GCA_025349905.2). Taxonomy (NCBI): domain Eukaryota; kingdom Fungi; phylum Blastocladiomycota; class Blastocladiomycetes; order Blastocladiales; family Blastocladiaceae; genus Blastocladiella; species Blastocladiella britannica. The sequence goes on from MU624871.1 coordinate 15,432, forward strand.
GCTCCCAACAAGCCGGCGATCATGGCCGCTGCGGTGCACGCTGCTGCCACTGCCGCCGCTACCCCCTTGGCTTCGGGGATTAGCACGCGCCGGTCGGCCGCTGTGGCTGCTGCTGCTGCTGTGGCCGCGGCCCAGGGCAAGCCCAAGGTCTCTGTTCCCGCCGTTGCGGCCACCACTGCCCCGGCTCCGACCACGCGCGCATCCAGCCGCAAATCGACGGCTGCCGCTTCTGCCGCCACCAATTCTTCGATCGCTGGTGCTGCTACATCCGTGCCTACCCCCGCCCGTGCGACTGCGGGTGCCTCCACTGCTGGTCCAGCCACGGCGGCACCCACTACTTCCACTGCCGGACCTTCGCCGTCGCCGCCATCGTCGTCCTCGGGGACGCGCCGCGTCAACCCGCGCGAGCCCGTCACGTCGGTGGTGGACCTGACCGGGTTTGTGCACGAAAAGCCCAAGCTGTCGTACGCCCAGCTCATTTGCCGCGCGGTCGCCGACACGGCCGACCAGAAAATGACCCTGGCTAGCATCTACGGGTGGATCATGGACCACTATGACTTTTACCGGCTCAGCGAGAGCGGGTGGCAGGTACGTCACTTCCTTACTGTCTTGTCTTTGCTTGGTATTGACTCAATATCATCTTGTCCAGAACTCGGTCCGTCACAACTTGTCGACCAACCGCCATTTCATCAAGTATGTTTGCATTCAACGCACTCCTTCTTGTAGTAGTGACTCATTTTTTTTCTTTACTGAAATAACAGGGAGCCGCGCCCGAAAGAGGTAGAAGGCAAGGGCAGGTGCGTCCACTCTTTTTCTTTTACCTTTTTTGTTCCACTCGCCTTTTTTTTCTTTCTTTCTTTCTCTTTTCTTCTCTTTTGCGTCCTCTTTTCTCATTGCAAGCGTTGGCGATCCTCTTTTTGGACGGAGGAAGCAAATGCGGCAGCGAAAGAGTGACAAAATAAGAAAGAAAAAGAATTGAAAAAAAAAAGGAAAACCCCACCATGCACACCACATGCCGCCACCCGAGGACACCTTTTGATGGATATGGAACATCGCGAGGATGAGGGGGGTCGCGTCGCACAATGCCCTCCTTTTTCTCTCTTTTTCACTTTCTTTCCTGTACTGCACTTGATGTGCATTGGATCGAAAATGGAATTGGATTTTGGAGCGGCTATGCTGCACCTTGGGGGAGGCAGGTTTATTTGTTGTGTTTTGCCGCTTACCAAGTTGCACTTTCGTTCCTTTTTTTGGTCATTTTTTTTTGTTACTCAAGGGGAAGGTCCCTCTTCTTGAGCATCAAAATTAACGGATGAAAGTGGCCCCAACTTGCAGCCGCCCTGCCGACACATTTTGCAATTGCGATTCGTTCCCCGCTTTTTACTCTCGTTTCTTTTTCTCTTTTCAATGGGTGCCCTCACTTGGTTCTTGTCCTCGGATTGATTGCATGACTTGTGCGTGGTTGTGAGGGAGTGCGTGTGTGTTCCGGGTGCATGGGTGTGTCTGCTCCTCACCCGCATTGTGATGCTGTCTTCTCACCACTCTCTGTCGATCTTTTCCATGACCTCCAGTTTCTGGACTGTCGAGCCAACTTACATGAAGACGCTCTTGGGCGACGACTATTCCCCACTGCCTGCCAAACGCGCGTCATCCGCCACTGCTTCTGCCGTTTCAACACCAAAATCAGCCACTGCCGCCGCAGTCACGACTCGACGCGCATCCTCAGCCGCAGCAGCAGCAGCAGCGTCGGCAGCATCATCAACAACGGTATCCGCATCACCAGCACCGGTGGCACCGGTCAAGCGAACGCGCTCGAGCGCACGACGAGCAGAACAGCAGCAACAGCAACACCCAGTGCCGCCGCCCTTGACCGTCCACAATAGCAGCAGCAGGCGCGCATCTTCGTCGAGCATGGCGGTGGACGAGGCGGCCATGGCTGATGCTGCCATTGAAGCCGCTGCCGCAGCCATTGCTGCCTCTTCGTTTGCGCCCGACCTTGATACTCCCTTCACGCCCATTTACATGCCCAAGTTTGCGTTTGACGTGCTCTCGGGTCCCATGTCTCCGCCGACCCCTCGTGCCCACGTTGGCGAGGTATGCATTATTTTCTCGTTTAGAAAGAGTCGAAACTGACAAATCTTCTGAAAACAGCAGTACGACATGGATGTGGACACTGTACATTACAACCACGACGGCGCGACCAACGATGACGACGAGTCCATTGCCCCTGCCGCCAAGCGGCCGCGCAGGTCACACAGCAACGAAGCCCGGCGGCGGGCTGCCACGTTGTTTGGCGGCGGCAACTCCACCCAGTCGCTGACATCGGAGGCACCGCCAGCAGCGCCAGCGGTACCCGGAGAGACGTTCGACGATGCCATGGATACGCTCTCGTCAGCAACCACCGTCACCGCACTGGACGCGTTCGGTTTGGTCGGGGACATGGCCAGCTCAACATCAACTCCGCTCTTTGTACTGCAGGCCGATCAAGTGTCGCTGGCATCCTCGGAAGACTCGGGCGAGGACCGGCTTGCATCGGCATTTGCAGGCTTTGGCGTCGGTCCCTTGAACGACCCGTTCCCGCTGTGGAGTGGCTCCGGCAGCACGGGCAGCGTCGACACCGAGCCAGCGACCAGCGACTTGTTTGGCGCACTGGGACTGGGACCGTGTCCGGTTGACGTCGATGACTCGTTTGCGGCCGAGCTGTTTGGGTTCCACGCGTCGGCGCCCGGGTCGCCGCTCATGATGGATATGGTCACGGGCGAGACCACCATCGACCCATTCAAGCACGCGTTGTTTTCCGGTGCCGCGCGCCGCGCGTCGGTGGCGGCTGCATGCGCATTCGGCGACCTGTCGCTCATGTCGTCTCCGGGCGGCGCGTCCGAGTCGTCGTCGTCGTCCTTGTCGTCGATGGCAGTGCCCGCTTTGCCGACGCTGCCGGCCTCAACGACATCACGCTCCGTGTCCCTGGACGCGACCCATGGAGCGCGCATCTCGGCCATTGCGGTGGCAGAGGAGGCCGGCGTGGTCGACTACCAGCTGGACTCGTCGCCTGGCCAAGTACGCGCGCCGGTGTCGTCGTCGTCGCTCTTTGTTTCTCGGCCCGACTTGGACCCGTACTTTGACCTGGCGGGCGTCACGTCGGGCTCGGACGACGACTCGGACGACGAGCCCACGGCGTCATCGACGGCGGCGGCCGCGGCGGCAGTGAACCGGCTCGCATCCGCGACTCTGATGTCGTCCCTATCCTCCTCGGAAGCATCGTTTTCGTCGTCGTCGTCGTCGGGCGGGAGTGGGTTGTCGCTAGGAGCACACGCCGGCGCACACCACCACCACCACAGCCACGGCTCTCACCACCATCACCATCCGCACCACTCGCTGGGGATGACCGGCCGGTCTAACTCGGCGCCCAGCGCATTCCTAACGGCCGCTGAGCCGACGACCCGGCTGCACTTTGAGTCGGGCCCGAACCCACTGCGCCGCCGCCGAGCACGCGTCACGTCCACGCATGTGCGCGCTGCCGACGCGTGCCGGGCTCAGCGCGTGGCGTCGGGCGCCGTGGACCGTGGCGCTGCATTCTTGGCCCCACCGTACGTGGACGCCGACATTGTGGCGGCGGCCGCGGTGGCGGCTGCTGCGGAGGCTGCTGTTTCGCCCAGTTCTTCTTCTGCTGGTGCTGTCTCTCCATCTTTGGACGCAAGTACGACCGATATCACCTCTATGGTAACGCCAGCCGCACCACTGGAGTTTGCCGTCCCCACCACGGCATCGCCAGTGTCGGACGCATCGCACGCGTCGTCGGACTCAGAGGACTCGGTCGCTTCCGGCAGCGACTGGTCGGTTCGCTCGGTCGTCTTGCCTTCAACCTCGTCGTCGTGCCCGTGCCCGCGGTCGCTCGACGACGTGTGCTGGGGCCTCAACTTTGCGTCCATGCAGCCGCCGGCCACTTTGACCACCACCGCCATTACAGGTGCCACCACTGCACCCGTGGTAACGTCCACTTCGCCGTCGATTGTGTGAGCCTTCTTTTCTTTGCATCCTTTCCTTTTTTT
>MU624872.1:0-19454 GCA_025349905.2 Blastocladiella britannica
TTTCCTTGGATTTCCGGATTGGTTGTTACAGGCGTGTTGATCAAATGCTGCATCGAATCGTCACTGTTTCCCGCGTACTGCGGCCACGCGCACTCTCAACAGCCGTCGCTGCTGCTGCTACATCAACGCCGTCGTCACTGCGCGTCAACCCTTTTAATATCCAGCTGCTGCCACCCGCACTCCATGAGCAACTGTTCCCGGCCACATCATCTCCGCCAACCAGTGGAAGCGATCCCGCAGTCCGCATTGCGCAACGGCACCTGAGCTCGTGGGAACTCGACACCTCCAAGTCCACCACCGCGCCCGAACCTGGCATGGTCCTTCCCCCGCTCATAGGCAACACCATCGACGCGCATTTCCGCGCCATTGGCGACGCCGCCGCCGAACCGTACCTGGGCCTGGTCTCGTCATGGCTCTCTCGCCCTCAATCGGACGACCCACCACGCCCGGGCTCGTGGGTCTCGACACCTGGGTGGACATGTTACCCGCGCGATGGGTCGGCGCCGTTTGCGGTGGATGCGCCCAACGACCCGCTGCTGGTGTTTGATACCGAGGTGTGCGTCAAGCGCGCACGGTACCCGGTCATGGCCACTGCCATGTCCGCCAACGCCTGGTACGGGTGGTTGTCGCCATGGCTCTTTGTCGATCCCGCAGCACCCACAACATTAACGGCGGACACAACGACCGTCCGCGGCGCGTCAGACTTGATTCCGCTCGGGCCTGACGTGCGGGTGGTCGTGGGTCATAACGTCGGGTACGACCGAGCGGGCGTCGCGTCCGAATACTGCATGGCCGGCACCAAAACCCGCTGGCTCGACACGCTGTCGCTGCACGTGGCCACTAACGGCATGTCGTCGCAGCAGCGGCCGGACTTTGACTCTGTGCGCCGCATCAACGAGGCGGTAGCCAAGAAGGCGGCCGCCGAAGAACAAGGCGACATCCCACCACCATCATCACGATCGGGCGCCGCGGCATGGAAACGGAAGCGCCCACCGGCCTGGATGAGCCACACCACGTCCAACGGGCTCGCGGCGTGCGCCGAGTACTACTTGCACCGCACGCTCGACAAGGACGTGCGCAACACGTTTGTAGAGGCCGAGTCGGCGGCCGAGCTGATGGACGACCTTGACGTGCTCATGGAGTACTGCGCGTCCGACGTGCAAACCACCGCCGACCTGTTCCGGTGCGTGTTCCCGCAGTTCAGGACCAAGTGCCCGCACCCGGTCTCGTTTGCGGGGCAGCTGGCCATGGGATCGTGCTTCTTGCCCGTCAACGAGGACTGGCCGCAGTGGGTGGCAGCGTGCGAGACCCGCGTCAACGAAATGGTCGACACCATTGACGGGTACCTGCTAGGCCTCGCGCACTCGGCAGTTCTTGACGCGTACGACCTGTCGGCCGCGCGTACCTGGGACGGCGCTGACCCGCTCCCGGAATTCCCGCTCTCGTCGTACCTCCCAACGACGCTTCAGCTCAAGACCAGCGTCCTGCGCGAGGACCCGTGGCTCGGGCAGCTTGACTGGTCCACGAAACCTCTCAAGCTGACCAAAAAGAATGAGCCATACAAGCGCCAGGTGCTACCCAACTACCCGAAATGGTTCCGGGACCTGTGGGACCCAACGCGGCAGAATATCGGCGTCACGCAGCGCAAGCGGGTGACGCCGCTGCTGCTGCGGCTCAAGTGGGCCGAGCATCCACTGGTCTTTCACCCGGTCCACAAGTGGGGGTACATGGTGGCGCCCGAGCTCCAGGCCGACCACGTGGCTCTCACCCCGCAGATGCCGATGGACCACCCCGTCAAGCCAGTGGTGATAGTTGATTCGGCTGGGACCACCGACACCGCGCCGCTGTCCGAAACGCCGCCAGCCATCCAGTTTTTCGAAACGTGGGCCGAGCGTGGGTACTCGTTCTGGAAGCTTCCGCACAAGGACGGCGACGAGGCCAATGCTGGCAACCCGTTTGCCAAGACGCTGGCGCCCATGTTTGACGATGGCACCATTCGGTCCGAGCACCCGCAAGCGCGGCAGGCGCTCGAGCTGCAGCTGATGGCCAGCTACTGGATCGCGTCAGCCGAGCGCATTCGCTCGCAGTTTGTGATTTGGAACCATGGCCGCCCACCTCCCCAGCCCGCGGCCGATGTCGACGCGGGGCTCGTGGCGGGGTGGCCGACGCGCGGCGACCCACGGGTGGATTTCGGGTTGACCGGCAACACTTCTTCAACGACACCTCCTTCGCACTACGTCGACCGGCAGCATTGGGGAATGATTTTGCCTCAAATGCAAGTCATGGGCACCATCACGCGCCGCGCGGTCGAGAACACGTGGCTGACAGCGTCCAATGCGAAAAAGAAGCGGATTGGGTCCGATATCAAGCGGCTGGTGACGGCGCCGCCCGGGTTTGCCATTGTGGGCGCCGACGTGGACGCGCAGGAGCTCTGGATCTCGTCCGTGATGGGCGATGCGCAGCTTGGACACCATGGCGCCACCGCGCTCGGGTGGATGAATCTCCAAGGGACCAAGGCCGATGGAACTGACCTGCACTCGGTGACGGGCAAGATCTTGGGGATTACGCGCGATCAGGCCAAAGGGTATGTCATTTCTTTTCGGTATTTGAGCTGTCTCGTGCTCACCTTTTGCTATGGCACCAGATTCAACTATGCGCGCATTTACGGAGCAGGCGTCCAGTTCGCGGCATCGATGCTCACGCAACACAATCGACACCTGACACACGCAGAGGCGTTTGACCGTGCCGTTGCGCTCTACGAAAAAACAAAAGGGATCAAGCAGCGAGCCAAGATCCCGAGCGTGTCGCCCGAGGGCCGCGACTACTGGACGGGCGGCCGCGAGAGCTACATGTTCAACAGCATTGAGGCGATTGCCCATTCAGATGACCCGCGCACGCCCGCCCTTGGGTGCCAGATTCCAAATTCTCTCATGAAGCAGCATTGCCAGAGCCAGGTATGGGTTTCATTGATATATTTATGGTAGGAACGACTCTGACACCAACATTATGCTGTAGTTCATGACGAGCCGAATCAACTGGGTGGTGCAGTCGTCCGGCGTCGACTACCTGCATATGCTCATTGTGGCCATGCAGCACCTGACGGACCGGTACAACATTGACGCCCGGCTCATGATCACGATCCACGACGAAATCCGGTACATGGTCAAGGACGAGGACAAGTACCGCGCGGCTATGGCGCTGCAAGTAGCCAATGCGTGGACCCGGGCCATGTTCGTGTACAAGATGGGCATGGCGGATCTGCCTTTGGTTTGTTTTTTTCATTTTTTATTCCGATACCCTGGCGGCCAAGCTCATTCGCCGATATGTGAACCTGTTTTTCTGATTCCCCTCCTCAATCAAAAAGAGTGTTGCCTTTTTCTCGGCCGTCGATTTCGACCACTGCCTGCGCAAAGAGGTCTCGGACCCGTGCATCACGCCGACCAACACCGAGGGCATTCCTCCGGGCGAGGCGCTGGATATTTACGGGCTGCTGGCCAAGGGCGACTCGGCCAGCCTGGGAGAGTCGCTATCCACCAAGGTACCAGCATCACCAAAGCACGGATCGCAATTGGTGGAGGCGCTCCCAAAACTGCCGTACATGAACCCCAAGCTGCCGCTCAGCTGGCTCTTGCTGCAATCGGTTGCTTCCTTCCAAGAGTACAACGAGCTGCGGGTGGATCACATCCCCGCCGCCGAGCTCGCGCTTTCTCCGGGCTCGTTGTTTGACGGCGACCAGGATAAGCACCGGCGATCTCCACCATCAGCTCGCAAGGGGACCCGTGGGCAGTCCTCGCCTTTCGCAAACGCTCACCAAGGATCGATTGTTGCCGGGCAGTGCGTCGAGTTGTAATGAGCAAAATATATTTTAATCGACATGGACCAGTGCGCCTTGTGTAATGAGCCGCTCGACGTCGGCTCGTCGCAGGAAATGTTGAGTGCCAGCGCGCAGAACCACCGGGCGGCCGTTTTCAGTCACGATCTCGCCAATGTCAGCGACCACACGCACGCACACAAACAGGTCCTTGGGCGGGTCGGGAACCGCAGTGAGATCAATGCCTGGTACGGCGCCCGCGTACGCGGTCAGCAGCTCCGAGTATCGGTCGGCGAATCGCGCTTCCGCAGGCGCTAGCCGGCCGTGCATGTCGGGTGGGACCACCGACCCGCCGGCACCACCGCCGCCCAGGTCCCAGATCGCTTCCTTGATCTTGTCAACTCGTGCCGCATGGTACGCGAGCAAACACCTGCGGTTGCGTTCCAGTGCCGCGCCGTGCACGACCATGGCAGCGCTGATGCCGCGCAGCAGCGTGGCTTCATGTTCGTCTTCGTCGTTATCGTCGTCGTGAGTGGCGGTGGCAGCATGCAAGTCCTCGAGCTCGCGGACCAGCGCGTCTTGCTCGTCGCCAAGAATGCGCATTTCTTTCAGCACCGCGCGCACCGCCGTCTCGTTGTACACGGGCATGGGGCCATTCGAGGCCAGACCGCGTTTCGCTTCGCGCACGAGCTTGATGGCCTCGTCGCCGTACATTTATTGGGGATGAGCGATCTCTTTCGACGTGTCGTGAGAAACTCGATTTTAATTCAATTTGACTCAACACTAAAAAATATGGCCGAATTCGAGAATGGCAACTGGACGCTCATTGAGTCCGACCCGGGCGTATTTACCGAGCTGATCCGCTCGCTTGGTGTCACTGGTACGCGTATTGGCCCCTCCATACGTTTCTGATATTGGCTCTAAACCAAAATATACGCAATAGGCCTCGAGGTCGAAGAGATTTACGATCTTGACTCGTACCAGTATTCTGGCGAGGGAGCCATCCACGGCCTGATCTTTTTGTTCAAGCACGATGCGGCCATGTCGGATTCCCGCTCGGCGTTGCCGTGGGATGCGGTCCCCGACGTGTTCTTTGCGCAGCAGGTCATCAATAACGCATGCGCGACGCAGGCCATCCTGTCGATTCTGATGAACGCGCCAGGAGACGTGAAGCTGGGCACCGAGCTCGAGCAGTTCAAACAGTTCACCGCGTCGTTTGACCCGGAGCTCAAGGGCCTCTCCATCACCAACTCGGAGACCATGCGCACCGTGCACAACTCGTTTGCGCGCGCCGATCCGTTTGTCAACGAGATCAAGCCGACTCGCGACGAGGATGCCGAGGATAACTTCCATTTCTTGGCTTACGGTACATGTCCTCTTTTTTTTTTTTAGTTGGATTGCCTTGACGATTAAATCAAATGATATAGTTCCCACCGGATCGGGCATCTTGGAACTGGATGGCCTCAAGCCTGGGCCCATTCGCATTGCCGACGTGCCCATTGACGAAACGCACATGGGTCGGGCATGGATCGGTGCGCTGGTGCCCGAGATTCAGCGCCGCATTGCCGAGTTTGCTGGCGGCGAGATTCGGTTTAATCTGATGGCCATTGTTCAGTCGAAGGAGGACCAGCTTCGTGCTCAGGTACTGCTATTTCTTTCTCTTCATTTTGTTGAGCCGTTCACTTACTTTCGTTCAACAATAGATGGAGGATATCAAGACCCGCATGGAGATTCTCGATCTCTCTGAGGCGCAACGAACCCAAATGCAGCAGACGCAGCTGGAGTTGCAGGTGCAGCTCGAGATTGAGGCCGACAAGATGGAGCGGTACAAGGTACGCCATATCATTAATTTTGCAATGCAGTGGTATTCACTCCCTTTTTTAATGGTGGTGACAGCGCGAGAATGCTCGCCGCCGGCACAACTTTTTGCCGCTGGTGATAGAGCTGCTAAAGCAAATGGCAGAAAAGGGGGCACTGGACGCGGCGACTGACAAGGCAAAGGAGGCGGCCAAGGCCAAGCGCGCGGCGGCCATCAAGGCCAAGGCCACTGCCGCCGCAGAGCAGTTTGGACGGAAGTGAGAACTTAAAAAAAGAATGTGCCTCTTTCCCATTTCGGACTGATCCAAAAACCAAGCACAACATGAAATCAACTCCACTCCTCGCATCTCTGGCAGTGCTGGCCCTGATTGCCGGCCAGACGCACGCGGCGCTCGATGTCCGCCTCACATCCTGGTCGGTCCCGGCCGAGCGCGCCAATGGCGATATTGTCGGCACTCTGACCCTGGAAGCCAACGAGCCCGCGATCCTAATCATCTCGGATCAGAGCTGTGACGGCGATGCATTCAATTTCCTGCGGGTGACGTTGCCGGAAGACGGCAGCAGCGTCAAATCAAAGGTGGACCCTCTTCCCACGGCCTCGGCGCCTCAGTGGGTGTCGTCGATGGTCCCGCTTGATGCCGGCCGCTCGTCGTTCCAGATCACGGCGCGCGTGACGGACTTTGGGTCGAGCAAGCTGAATATCCAGCCCATGCCGGTACGATCAAGTGTATTTCGTGGTGGGAAAATTCAAAAACTCACTGACAATGAACCCAAGACCGCCATTTACTCGGCCAACCACGGGTTTTCGGTGATTTCCGGGATTCCTCCGTCTCCCGACGCCATCATTACGCATGCTGCTGGCGCTGCGATCTGCCAGTCGTCGGGTGGCATGGTGTTGGCGGACGTCACGACATTCAATTTGGCCGCGGCGGTCACTGCCATTACTGCCTCGAGTACGATCCTCATCATTCATGTCACCCATTTTATCTCGTACTTAACTTATATGTGGTGCGTACGAGAATAGACTCAGCAGAAGCAGGCCACACCAACACGGTCCTAATCGGCTCGTACAACGGCGACCCGTACGTGGGATCCGCGTTGGCGGTATCCGTGTCCTCCGACGGCGGTGCGACCGTGAGCGCGGTATCGAGTTCGGCCGTCCGATCGGTCTTATGCCAGCCTCCTCCAGGCGACACGCCCAACAACCGGGTGACGGTGGCCAGCATTGCGGCGGCTGCCAGCACCACTCCGACCGTGGTGGGTCCAGCGGGGCCCGCGAAAAAGCACTGTGCCGCGTGCCAGATTGCGGGCAAGACACCCGCGGTGTTGTCGGGAACCCGCCGGAGCGAATTCGAAGCGGCTGCCGGTGCGCTGGCTCAAAGTATCAAGCCGGCGACGTGGGGTAAAGCGTGGGTCGGTGGGTGGGAGACGCGGTACTCGGCTGGGGCTGCTACGGGTCAGGGACTGGTGCTGGCGGTGCAAGAGACGGCGGGTACGTCGTCCCTTTCGATTTTTTCCTTTCCTTAAAACTTACAGTTGACCGTGGACTCTAGATCGCACGTCGGGCGTTGTGGTCCCGAATGCGGCAGGCGATAGCCTCAACTATCTCTGCGTTTAGGAGGACCCTTGATTTTACTTGACCTTGAATGGATATGCATGACTGTTATTCCAATGGGGTCGTTGGCTCCTCTCATCGTTGTTTTTGCAAGAGCGTGAAATTTGATGTGGATGTGGAGCTGGGTCAACATCGACCCGGTGAAATCCTTGAGACATGGTCTTTCGTTGGCTGCCTATTCTCATTTCCTCTCTCTTTCGAATTCACGGACGACGACCTTCAGGCACACACAGACCCTCAAACACCATGTCGACTCGCACTGCCACCCCACGCGAACGCACCTCCTCTGAGGGATCGCTCTCAGAGCTCGAAGGCACGCAATCCATCCTCTTTATACATAGCATAAAACAAAACAAGCTTCTTTTATTTAAAACAGTATCGCCCGGCGGATTCGTGGTCAAGATTGGCGACGCAGTGCGATTCAAGTCCGGCAACTCGACCTCGACCGGGATCGTGACCGACATTGCGACCCAGCACAAGCACTATGGCGGCCGCCGCGGCGTCAAAACCGCGGGCTCGCCCGAGGATCCGCGGATCGTCATCAAGAACGACCGGACGCAGAAGCTGTCGTCGTACGTTATTTGGTTTTACTCCTTCGCTTTCATTCTATTCTTACAAATGGTTTCTAGGCATCGGCCGGAAATGATCGAGGACATTATTCCGGTTCACCACCACCAAGCTGGGTCGGAGATGGAGGACGAAGAAGCAGTGAACGAGGAACACCTCAAGCCCAAATTTGGCAAGGAGCCGTACGGGAAGCCCAAGACCAAGGAGGAGAGCATCAAGGAGCTGGAGGAGTAAATATGAATGAGTGGGAGTTAAGCTTTTGTTTGGGTGCTTCAATTCGCAGCAGGTGAGGCCAAACGCAATTCGGTGCCACCGGTTCCAAACTGCCATTAAAATGAGCGAGGCCAGCCCTCGTTCTCCTCTCACTCTCTCTTTGCTGGTCACATTCCAACACAACACGCAAGTTTTTAACAATCAAAAAACTCATTCATATCATCCGCCATGTCTGACCACGACGATTACCTCCAAGAGCTCGAGATCTCGCCCAAGCTCGTCATTCATCCGGGAGACCACGTTCGCTACCATGCGATCGTACGTCTCATTATTATTATTATTATTTTTTTGGCATTGATCGTGCATCCATTCTCGATGTCTCACTATTTCTTCTGTAGGGCACCACCGAAACGGAAACGGTATATTTACTATGTTTATGTCCATTGAAATGGCTGCATTTTATGTTAATCTGACTTCTGTACCTGACATTTTTAGGCCATTACCACCGGGGTCGTTGACCACATTGTACGCAGAACAATCAATCGCAGCGCAAATGACTCTGACTCATTCTTCAAAATAGACGACGGGTCACGAAGTCCTCCACGGCCACAAGCGCCGCGGCGGATCGGTCGCGGGCTCGCCCGAGAACCCCAAGATCGTGCTGATCAACGACCACACCAAGCATCGTCACGGCCACTCGGCTCACCAAATTGTTGGACTAGTGGAAGAGTCTTCGTCCAAGTAAAAGTGTCGATCAAGAAGGGAGTCCTCCGCAGTTTTTTTTTTTTCATCCTGCACCAACATCAACAATCAAAAAGTCCTCAAGTTATTCACATATTTTTACTCTTTTGTTGTTATTCAATGTCTTGGACGCCGGTCACGTCGCGATCGTGGGCTTGAGTGGATCCATGGACGGCGTGGGCGGTTGGAGTAGTACGATTCTCTGCTTCACGTTCACTTGCAGCATGAGCAGCAGCGTCAGCCGCCGCCGCCGTCGCTGTCGACAAGGACGGCGACGATTCGGCCCCCTCTTCGACCAGCCCCATGATCTGATTGTTCGAGTGGGCATGCAAGAGATGCGTCTTGTCGTTGCGGATCACAAGTTTGGGATCGTCGGCAATTCCAAGCACTTTGTCCGAGGTGCGCGTGCAGCCGCGAAGGTGTTTGTGGCGGGTGATGATGTGGACAATCACGCCCATTGTCTCACTCTTAGGTTTCATTCGTTCACTTTAGTTGATGGCCCAATTAAAAAAGTAGATGGAAAGCTACATACCGTCGGCGATGTGGACGTGCCCTGGTAGGACGCGTACATGCGCATTCACAAAATATAAAGTCAGTTACAAATACCCAAAATACACATGAACCAAAATGACAGGACACCAACAAGGACGTGGTAGCGAACGTGATCGCCCGGGTGAACCACCAATCCGGGCGCAATCTCGAGCTCAGTCAAATGAGTCGGGTTTCTCAGTTGCAGTGTCATTTTTTTTTCTTTCTTTTTTCGGTTTTGGCTCCAAAATGGTGATCGCGTAATGAAAAAGAACAAAAAAGTGACTGTGCATATTTTTTCTAAAGAACACCTTCAAGCAGGGGGATAGGCATGTCCGGTAACTGAGGAGAAAGTATCGGCATGCACGCCGCCAACCCGCTTCTCAGCGCGAGCGATCCGGCGCCGCGTCATTTCCACATGCGGGTGGTCCACACAACACATCTCCATCGCCTCTCGCGCGACCGCAAGCGCATCGGCCGCGCGGCCATGCAACCCGAGCAAACACTCTGCCTGCGAGCTCAGTAACGCACACGCCGGCCGTCCAATGGCCGTGGCGTACCCGGCCGCGGCCATAAACCACGCCTCGGCCTCGGCTAGTGCTCCCGCGGCATACGCGTCCCGAGCGGCCGCGCGCGCACGGTCTAGCCGCGGGGCTAGTAACTCTAGCCGTGGTGGGGACCGCGGGAGGCGACTGCTGGAGACGAGCGACAGCAGGGCCGTGTCGAGGGCTGGGAGAGCGACGAGCGACCAGGTGGTGGCGGCACCGGCACGCACGCTCTTGGTCACCAGTGTGCGGGTGATTGTTGGAGCTAAGGGCGATGTAGGGGAGGTGGTTGTTGATGTGAGCGAGAGTAGGTCGAGGAACACGTCGTAGATGCCCTCGATTTCGTCCTTTGTTGGTGTAGTTGTCGAAAGACTCGAGGGGGACGATGACGATGGCGACGACGACGGCGAGGAGGACGTCGCGATGGGCCCTGGCGGCGTGATGGGACTAGCAGCAGCAGAAACGCTGAGCAACGCGGCGGCAGTGGACGCCATGTGCACAAGCAAGCACACCTGTTGCTGCTGCAGCGCAGTGGCGCGCCGGAACGACTCGAGGAGCCGTGCTGGAGACGGCAGCAGTGGCGGCGGGACGTACATGTCCAGTTGCTCGAACGCCATTGCCAGCGGATTGCGCAGCTCGGCCTCGGACGACACATCACGACAAAGCTGTCTAAGAGCCGCCCGGCAGGCACTGCTGACGGACGCAGTGATGACTGCCGCCTCCTCCACCGAGTGCACAGCGGTACCGAATAGAGTCCGGGACCCGGCCACGTGCGGAAGCAAGATGGCAAGCGCCACTGCCGCATTGACATGGGCGTCAGTCTCCGGGTACGCCGGCATCGGCGCGGCCCGCGTAGCATAGTGCGAGAGCACGTCGTAGATACCCGGTGCCGACGCCAGTGCCGCCAGAGGCCGCGAGTGGAACGCGGCGCTCTTGGCCAAAGTCGACAGCGCCAGCAGTGCCTTGTCAACGAGAATCTCGGACCACCGCGGCGCGTACCGGGCGGCGTGTGAGGCAGAGATACCGAGGAGCGATGGCTGGTGCCGGTGCGTGTCCAGGCTTGTCAGAACCTGGGCCGGAGCCAGTTTCGTTGTCAGCACCCGAACAATGGTGGAGGCAAGCATGGCCAGCTCGGTAGCGGATGCGGCGTGCACGGCCGAGGTAGTTCCAAACAGGCTGGTGACAACATCTAGCGCGGACGATACCGTGGTGGTGCAGTCGCTTTGCAGCAGGGACCCCACCAGTGCCAGGAATGGAACCGCTGGCGGCAACTTGCCTTCCGCTGCCCGTAGAGTGGCGTCGCTTCTGTCCTCGTCCCTGTCGTTCCCAGTACCTGCGGTTCCTTGCCCAAGGAGCATGGTCCCAACGTCGTCACGGACATTGACCAGCAGCAGGTCCCGCAAAACATTCAGTGCCATTTCCGTGACCACGGGAACGTGTAAATTATTGACCAGGACGCGATACAAGGTTGGCATGAGCCCGGCATCGAGCCACAGGTCCACCTCGTACTGCTTTTCAATCGATGACGGGGAGAGTGGCGTAGTGGCAGTCTGGGAGCGCGCCGACAGGCTCTGTTGCTGCACCGGGCCACCTCCTCCATCAGTCGCCGCTCCTCCAGTTGCGGATCCGATTGTGCCCACCTTCACGATGGAGGAAGAAGAGGTGGAAGTGCTAATGGCCAGCACAGGCGGAAACACATGGCCAACAGGCGTCAGCGGCGCGCCAGGGGACCGCGGATCGCTTGCGTCACGCACCGCTCCGAGCGATGGTGGAGGTGCCATGGACCATTCACGCCTCTGACCTCCACCAGCCAGTGGTGGAGCTTGTGCTACTGGCTCAAACATCATCCCTTCATCGTCCTCTCGAGGAACACGGTGCGCGGGCGACGTCAGGGACGCGGCAAGCGACGATGGCGCAAGCAGGATTGACTTGACGAGCGTGCGCAGCTGGTGCAGCGAAAGCTCCACAAGGGCCGCATCGCATTTCGGATCCGCTAGCCGCGAAAGCCGCTGGCTCAAGTACCCGGGCCGGTCGTGCAGGGGCAGCGATGCCGAGTTGGCCAACGTACAAGCAATACACTCTGTTAAACGTTAAGGTTGAGATTTTTAAACCAAGGATCCTATGGTATTCCTCGCCATGAGGCGCGAGGAGCGGACCTGGAAATGGGCACTTTGCCACCGCGATCCTTGGCGTGACGTGTGGGATCCCCCGTGGAGACTGGATCGGCATGAGTATTTTTTAATATTTGGTTTGATTTCACGAAGAAAAAAAGCATTTGGGTTCCCAACAGTCCGCCAACTTTTTTTACTTCTTGGCCTTCGGACGAAGGATCTTGCGCCGGGGAGTCGCGCCGGCCATACCACCATCTGCGCCAGCAAAGTCGCCGCCGCCACCGCCCATGCCAAAGATGGATCCTGGAGCGCCTCCTGCAGGTCCCTGAGCGCCGGCGGCGTCGCCAAACCCGCCGAAACTGCCAGGGGGCGGCCCGCCAAACCCATTGCCACCGGCCGCACCGGGACCCTGGGCGGCACCACCAACACCCATCCCAAACGTGAACCCGGACGCCGCTGGACCGCCCGCCGATGGACCGCCACCAGCAGCACCAAACGTGAACCCACCCGGCTGCTGGCCGGGCGGTGCGAATCCGGAAGGCTGTGGAGCGGTGCCTGCTCCAAACGGAAACTGCGACGGCGGTGCGGCGCCAGCACCAGGGCCGCCAAACCCGCCAAACGACGGCGGCGCTGGCGCATTCGACACGGCGACGGCCGCGGGGCCTCCTCTAAACCCACCACCGCCAAAGCCGCCGGCACCAGCTGCAGTCGTTGGCGGTTGCTGAGATGCGTCAAGCCCAAATGTGAACCCGCCACCGGGAGCTCCAAAGTCGTACTGAGGCGCAACAGCAGCCGACGATCCGCCAAAGCCTTGTGGCGCAGTGGTCGGGGCCGCTCCTGTCGGACCAAATGTGAAACCGGTCGGCGTCGGCGCACCAGGCCCGGTGGCGGGATGGGAGGAGGATGAGATAGCGCCATTGTTTGGGGCATTGAAATGGAACCCGCCACCACTGGTCGCGGCCGTCGGGGCTGCTGCCGCAGAAGGGGCAGCGTTGACTGCACCAAAGGTGAACGGTTTGGGGACCTCTGCAGGAGCGGCAGGGAGGGGCATGCTTGCAGTCGCACCAAAAGTAAACGGCTTGGGAAGTTCGTTTGCTGCGGTCGAAGCGGCTGGCGTAGAGCCAGGACCGAACGCAAAGTTGAAACCGCCGGAAGAGGGAGGCGCCGGCTGAGACGCTCCGATCGCCGATGGAGCGGGAACTGACGGGGTCGCGGCGTTACCGAACGCAAACACGGGCGTGGCTGCAGCAGTTGATGCTGCTGACACGGGCGCACCACCGAACCCACCGAATGTCGGCGGCGCGGGCGTGATGGCTGCAGCCGAAGAGGAGGAACCCATATTGGCCTGTGTGACAGTGGCAGGGGTCGGCGCCAAATTACCAAATCCGCCAAATGCCGGCGCGGGAGTGTTGGGAAGTGTGCCTGCCGCCAGACTTGCGGCAGAGCCAGGAACAACAGCAGTACCAGTCGCAGGAGTAGGAGCAGCGGCACCGCCCATGCCGGGGGTCGGGGTAAATGCAACGAACCCGCCCATGGCCGCCACTGCCTTGGCCTGGCGCTCAGACTGGGGAGTGGTTCCTGGAGACACGATCATCGGGCTCAGGCCAGAGGCATCCTCGGATCCGAACGCGTCCGAACCAGAGGGCGGAGTGAACGCCTTGGGGCGGCTGCTTGCCGGCTGGCGCGGCGTGGCAAACACGGAACCAGCACTCGCGGTGTTTCGGCTTGGGGTGTCCGTCCCAGACGGCAGCGCAAATCCACTGCCGCTAGCAGGAGTCGCAGATGTGGTCGACACGGGTGCAAACGAGAATGCGGGGGTAGACGCATGCGGCTTGGCGCCATTGTCGCTCTTGCCCAAGTCGGAGTCGCTCTCCTGGGAGCTCGTGCCGTGGCTTGGCGTGGTCAGCGTCGCCGAGTCCACCATCTTGGGCTTGTTGTTGCTCAGCTTTGAGTCATCGTCGTCGAGGGAGAGGGTCTTTGCCGGTGTCTTGAACGGACTCGTGGCCACCGTGACCGCAGACGACTTGAATCGGGGCGGGGACAAGAGCCCGGCTGGGATTGCGGGCGAGGAGGACTCGGAGGCCTTTTCCGCGGCGTTGCTCTTGTCTTTGCGATCAGGCGACTGGTGGCGAGTCCGCTTGGACGGTACCGGACGCGAGTCGGCGTCGTCGTCTTCACCATCCATGACATCGTCATCGATTCCGCGACCGTACGCGGCGCCTGATGATGTTGTAGGAGCAGCGCGGGGAGGAGTGCTCGCAGCCGCCTCGGGGAAACGGCGTTTCAAAGTCGAGAATGCAGCACGCACGGGGATCTTGAACTTGCGCTCGCCATGCGTAAAGGGCGTCGACGGGGACGTCGTGGCGGCGGCGGCGGTGGTGTGCCCAGAGGCCCCATGCAGAGATATGAATGCTTTTGGCGGGCGGGGCGTCGCTGCCGTCGGATCCGTCGAGTACGCTCCTGAAGCTGTCGCTGCGCGAGGTGGGCGCGGCGTCTGGGTCTGTCATAACGAGAATGTCAGAAGAAACATGCTGACCTGATAAAAAGAAATACGATGAAAATGTACCGGGTCCGCGCGACCGTGCACATCATCGCGAGGGCGCGGGGCATACTGCGGGCGGCCGTACCCAGCCCATCCAGGCGCCGGTGCGCCCAGAGGCTGCTGGTAGGCGCTGCTGGCGATTGGACGCGGCGTATCCAGCGGCGACGGGCCATCCATCGTGCGAGCAGCAACGGGAGTCACCAGAGAAGAGACTCTTCCACCATAAGCAGCAGCGCGCACCGAACGAGCGCCGTACGGGCCGGCACCCGCCAGGTATCCCGCGGCGGCACGGCGAGCGGCTCCCGATCGCGGTCCAGAGAGTCCCGGGCGCGGCGTCTCGAGCATGTCGTGAGAAAGAGCAAATGCGGGCTGTGCCACTGGCGGAGGCGATCCGGGTCCACGGTGAGTATTGCTATGGCGGCCCTGGTTTACGGGAGGCAGCGACGAGATGCTGGCGCGCCGACGGGGCTGCACGCGGTCGTCGTTATTGTGCTGTGCGGAACTATCAGCGTCGCTTTGGCCTTCTTGGTCACCATCGTGCTCTGTCCCCGTGCCCTGTGCCTCGGTGAAGGTGCCAGTGACCTTTTTAATGAAGGTGAAGAGGCTGACGATCGGCCATGCCAGCGATGACGACGATGCCGATACGGTGGAGGAAGAAGAGGAGGCGGAAGCGGCTGAGCCGTGGCCACCGCCCCGTGTCGCGGTGATGGTGCGCGACGAGTCCTTTGGCATACTGTTTTTTTTTGTGTTTTGTCACACGAATATCCACAAATTTTGAAAGAGATAATTTGGTGCTCTGCTTCAGCACCACGTCGGCCGCGAAGACGCGGCGCCCTTGGCCCTCCCTTAATGGCCTCCTCGCCTTTTGACCCATAAGCGCCCCTCCTCGTTTCGGCCGATCCCTGTCAGATCATGAAGGCCGGAAACGCGAGGAACACCAAGAAAAAACCGGCAAGTCACGCGGAAAGTTGTAACTCTTTCGCACTCTCAGCTGCTCCAAAGTAAAAAAGAATGCTTCGCCACTCACTGTTCCGCAGCAACCCGGATCCAAAGCCGCACATGGCCGCCGCGCCAATTCTGTCGTGCCCACTTCCAGCACCCACAGCGGAAATTGCACAGGTCGCTGATCCAACGAAACCAAAAGACAAGGATCCCCCATGCAAAACGTGCGCTCTCACTCCATGCAACTGCTGGACCGCCGAGGACGACACGCTCGTGACGCAAACGCTCGGATCACTGGAGTGGACGTCGCTGGCCCTCTACCAGCACATTAGCCAGTTCCCACACGTCTTACATGGGATGGGAACCTCTATATCCGTGGAAATGGAAAGCGGATGCAAGCCATCTGCACCACAACGATCGGAAGCCATGTCTCGGGCAGCCAAAATCATGCTTGACGATGCAGTCGGGCTATTTGGTACCGGTGGGAAGCGCAAGAGGCGTGGTAACCACCCCAACCAATGTGGGATCGGGAAACTGGGCCCGTTGCTGGCGGCCGAGCTCGGATTTCCGTCTGCACCAGAGGATGCCACCAGTGAGGTTTCTTTTGGAGCTACTGCTGATCTTCCCATTGCCTCGGTGGCACCTTCTCGGCGCTCTCGCCGTCCCATTCGAGACGATTCCGCCGCGACTAGCAGCCTGCCAAACGCCACTGCGGCACGAGACTCCGACCGCTCGGCCCGAGGCGCCTCTGAGCCTCCCATTGGCTCTCCCAGCATGATCACGCTATCCACCCCACTCATCTCGGGGGCTACTTCGTCTGTTTCTGCCGGCGTCCGGCGTCCACGCCACCCTCCACTCGACCCCGATCTCCTGGTTGCGCTTCGAGCCATCTTTGAGCAGTGCCGGTACCCAGGCCCTCGCCAGCGCGATGAAATTGCTGCTCACTTTGGGATCAATGTGGATCGCGTCACAGTATGTCCGCACCATTTCCCTCTTTATGGGGAGTAGAAATTGACAGTATATCAAACAGCGCTGGTTCGAAAAATCGCGATTCGCACTCCGGATCGAGCTCAAGCGCGAAAACAAGACCAGCGACTTGGAGGATCTGATTGCCGAGAGCCGCGCGTACCGCCTGGCTCAGAACGCTATGGAGCGTGCCGAAAAGCTGACGGCGGCCGGGATGCCCTTGCCGGGTATGGTGGCAACAGTTGCCTCCACTTATCCTCACGAAACAGCTGCCAGGATCCCAACTGAAGAAGCAGCACCAGCACCGCAACAACCCGGATCACGGCACACGCCACCAGCCAAGCGGCCAAAGCTGCTCATGTGCCCTCCCGTCAGCGCCTCTGCTGGAACTCTGCGAGTGATACGGCGATCCAAATCGGTTGGCGCGGATCCTGGCACCAACAGTGAAACGGAAGCCAATGAGGACGATGACAACAACCAAGAGGAGGATGGGGACGACGACGATGAAGAGGATGACGATGATCATCAAGTGCATTTGAGCCTGGACCAGTTTGGCGGACTGTAAATACTGGAATACAACAAATTGCCATTGATATTGTTTGAGGGACGTAAAATATTGCAGCCCACTCCGCACCACGCGGAGAATACTTTAAGCAGCCCGCTCAACCGTCTTATACAAGTCCTCAAGGGTGACGCGGAGCGTGTCGCGCATGCGCACCGCGTCCGTGTCGGCGCCGACCCACGAGCTGACCGAGAACTTGAATGCGTCCGGATCCACCGCGTAGTTGATCCCGTACCCGTTGGCGGTGACGGCGCCAAACCCGCCCTGGAGGTAGGTACCGGGGGACATGTTGGACGTGGACAGGCGGAATGACTGCGACAGCGCAAACGACGGGTCGGCGAACATGGCAGGTGCCGGCTCGCCCTCGCGCAGCATCAGCTTGAGTCCGAGCCAGTGGCGATCGCAGCCCAGTCCCTGTGACGCCTTCCGCATCACCGACTGGTGGGTGGCGGCGGCGTCGCGGAACAGCCGCAGCTTGTCGGCGTCCGAGGTGCCCGCACGGTCAAACGCCTCGACCATGGTCTTGGACGCGGCCGACTGCGACCGTACGCACTCGGTGCGGCCGTGCAAGAACCCGCGCGTCGACGCCGACTCGTACGTGGCCGGAACGTGCTTCATGTCGCGGTAGTACGCCAGCTGCAGCGCCATTTGCGCATACGAGTCGGGCGAAGTCTTGGCCCGCGTCTTGATCCAGTCGGACCCGCCGACACGCCCGCTGTCCTCGCTGAGCAGCGCCGACCGGATCGAGTCGCAGGCACCCCGCACCGCCTTGTCGGACTTGGCCAGCTCGGCCTCGAACCCGGCCGGCAGCTCCCACGGCAGCACTTGCGGCGCCGGTACCGTGAATGCTGCACCCGTCTCGCGCGAGGCCTGGATGCGGGACTCCTGGGAAATCACCGCGTTGAACACGGCACCGGGTACCACCGCGTCCGAGGGCGAGTGCTCGCCATTGACACCGGCGCGGCCGCTGTTGGTGACCACCAGCGAGATGGGCTTGTCGAACCACCGGTTCTGGCCGTGGTTGTGGAAGACCTGCGTGTGTGTGTCCTCCATGGACGTACCGAGCGTCACGTCGTCCAGCGACACGGCAAACAGCGCCGAGTCAATGGCGGCAAACGACGCGCGGTTGGCGGCGCTGTGGGTCTCGAGCGTGAGGCGGTGGGCCGCCCACACGTCCCGGTCCTCGCCTGTCAGCACACCCACCGGCGGCGCGGCACCCTTGGCGGCAGCAGCCGATCCGGCGTCGACGGCGGCCTTGAGCGTCTGCTGAATGACGGCGACCGACGGCCGCTCGCCGTTCGGGCCCAACACCGTGACTTTGACCACCGCATCGCGCGCCAGCACCACAATGTGCCGGGCCTTGGTGGGCCACGGGGTGGCAATGGTATCGCATCCGGGCTTGGGGTGCCGCACGCCGCCAAAGAGCTTGGTGTACTGGTTCATGCACAGCGGGTTGCCCTTGACGGCGTCCACGGGCAGCGCCGCGGCCTGGATCAGGTTGCTGGCGTCGAGGAAGCCCGCGATCAGGCCGGCGGCGCGCGAGAGCTGGGTGTCGGTGAATGTGCCGGCCGGTGGGACAACCGAGGCGGCCGACGAGCCCTTGGGGTCGACAAACTGGCACCACCAGTTGACGTTGAGGACTTTTGGATCATTTTTTTTTGTGAGTGATTGGAAACCTTAACTCTATAATGAAGGAAAAGCGTACCAGTCGGGCACCGCCAGATCAGGTACGCGTACTTGAGCCAAAAGTCCTCGAGCCACGAGCTCGCTTGCTTGGCATTGTGGGCCACCAGGCGCTCCTGCAGCTTCTTGCCCGGACCAGCGACGAAGTCGGCCACCGCGGCCTGGGTGGCAGCAAAGGCGTCGTCATTGACCAGCGGGTGCACCGAGGACAGGTACACGGCCGCAGAAGACTCGAGCGACGGGATCGGGAGGCGCGGGACCTCGGCCTGGCGCGCGAGCATCTGTCCAGGAGCAAAGCCCTTGGGCAGGGTCGACATGGCGGCACTGGCACGGCGGACCACCATGGGCGACGAGAGGCGACGCAGGGCCGGGAGGGCGCGGTGGATCATCATTTATATATATATATGGTACGGGTGGACGAGAAAGCTTGGGTGCCTTTTCTTTTGAGGGCTGTGAGTTCAAAAAAAAAAAAAAAAGAGCTTGAGTGCCTTTGAGCCAACAACATCTCGTCCTCATTCCAGAAAGCGCTGCACGCCTGTAACAACCAATCCGGAAATCCAAGGAAATGGGGGAAACGCTGAAACAACGTGATCTCGATCCTGTACAACTGCTGCACAGGCATGCCAAAAGAAAAGGCGAATCAAGAGAGGGTGGGGTATAAGCCCAGTTGGAAGGTAGAAGGGGGGCCAAACTATGAGATGGCCCGAGGGAGAGGAGAAAAGAAGGGAAGAAAAAAGGAAAGGCCGTCACTGGTGCAGAGGCCTCGGCCGCCTCCGCCAAACGAACCAACAGCGCCGACGGCTCCCTCTC
>MU624873.1:0-19422 GCA_025349905.2 Blastocladiella britannica
AAAAAAATGATCGTCATCTTGCTCCTGGTCCTGGCCTTCATCTCGTACTCGGCCAATGCCGCCGTGTCGCGCGACTCGTTCAAGAAGCACTACCTGGACTCGCTGAGACGGCTCAAGGCCGCCAACACCGCGACGGTCTCGGGCCCCGCCAAGCTCCTAGCCAAACTCTCGACCGCCATTGCCCCCGCCGACCGCGCGCCGGCGTTTGCGCTCGCCAACTACGTGGTAGTCTCGGTCGTCACCATCACCGATGGTCCTCTGCGCGGCACCGTGTACCTGGCGTGGCTCGGGCTGTGGATCCCGCTCATGACCGTTGCTCCTACTACTTCGCCGTCTTCTGGTTGGCGTACTCGCAAATCAGCAAGTGGTCTTGATGGTGAAGATGGAGACGACGAAGACGAGGAAGACCTGGACGATATTGAGGCTCAGGCTGGCCGACTGGTGGACCAGGCCAATGCCGCCAAGAAGCGCGCCGACTGTACCTCGTTTACCTTGCCATCCTTTTCATTGTCGCGGACTGAGAGACGATGATCCACACATACACACACAGACGAGACCGCCGCCCGCAAGTTCTCGGCCGCAGCCGCCCTGTACTCTCCGCTGGCATCCACCTCGTCTCCCGCAGCCCTCGACGCCTGCCGCCTGCACGAGCAAGCGGCACAGTGCTTGAACCACCCGTCCCTCGCTTCCACCCCTGCCGCCATGCGCGCCCGCCTGGCCTCGCTCCGAGCCGCCCTCACCGCCCTCGACCAAGCGCCACCTGGACTTTCGATTGCCACGCTCGAGTCTCGCCGCGCGTCCATCACCGACAGTATTGCCGATCTGTTGGCGAGGGCGGGCGACGTTCACGGCGCGCTTGCAGCGTATGCGGCGTTGACGCGCACTTCCGGCACGCCCGCTCCCTTAGCCCGCCGCGCGAGGGTCGCGGCCCTTCACGCACGTGGCGGGAACGTAGGCGACGCGCACCGCGCGTTTGTTGCGTGTGCGCGGGACGCGGCCCGCGACACCGAGTACCAGTTCCGGGCGGCCGAGTTTGCGCTGGACGCGGCGGTCACGGGCCTGGTGGCGGGACAGTACCGCGACTTGCACATTGCGCGGACGGCGGTGGCCGCGGTGATTGAGGGCGAGTGGGGGATCGGGCGGGAAAAGGCGTTTCTTGAGGCACACCTTTGCATTTTTTTTTTATTTGAGTGAGGGATGTTGCTAACTTTTGGAATGGTAATAGGCACTGGAGTCGGCCAACTCGATCGCGGCGGCAGCACGTATTCTGGACGACTGGTCGGCCATGTTGAGCGGGTGGCGCGAGGGCATGCTGCGCGGGTGGCTGTCGGCGCAAGGTCGGTAGGAGCGCGTTGTCCCCTCCCCAAAATTGAATGTATAGATACTCCCCTTGTCTTATTTATATTCGCGCTTTTGCTCATGAGACGAGTGGTGCTTTCGCTTCTGTCGTCGACGACGAGGAGTTGGTTCCACCTCCAGAATGGATCGCGTGCGCTCCAGTTCCATTTTGGCCGACCAGACGGTTCCCTTGATCCTGCGAACCATGGCCATATGCTGTTCGGTATTTGGTCAGTCAGTAATGCGACCCGGAGACATGAATAAAATTTAACAGACAGCGCGCAGCGCCCTCAGCCGTGGAAGCGCGTCTTGGGCGGCCCTTGCCATTGCCTTATCAGGCACATGTGCCGCGCGAGCTGCCTTGGTCAGCGGCGCCAGATCGGCGCGGTACCGGGCTGTAAATCCGCGGGCAAGAGCCTCGATCTCGGATGCGAGTGTGTTTTCATCATTCACATTATTATCAAGGCCATTTTGTGACTCGGATTGCGGTGCGGCACTATTGCTACCAGGAAACAGGAAGGCGCTGCATACAGCGGCCCCACGGCCGCGTTCGGCCAGATCAGCGAGATTGTCAGTAGTCAAGGGAAGCGATGATAGCAAGGCCGATGCAGTGTCTGAAAGGGGTGGTAACGATGGCAATGGGGCCGCGAATGCCGGGGACTCGGCCAGCGCGTCAATTAGGTCCAGCGGAATGGTGGTGGTCATTTCTTTCTGCTGCGAAGAGAATCAAATGATGTTTGCGCGACCAACGACCATGCTCTGGCGTCCGACGTCTTGGTCGCTGCGTCTCTCACCATTGTCGGGCGTTACACGGCGCTCATTCACCACCGCGGGTGCACCGCCACCGCAGCTCAAGGGATGGCGCAAGTATGCGGCCCAGGTTCGTTCCATTTCCATTTTATATTACTGCACACGGCTGACAGCCCTTCACTCTCAGTTCAAGGACAAGCCGGCCAGTCATTTGTATGCGTTTTCCTTTGGTTTTATTTGAGTGTTATTTATTCGCTTTGGATTTTGCAGAACAGGTATGCACGGCCCTTGCCAACCAAACGATGCAAATATTGACATCGTTCTCTCGAAATAGCTTTCCTGATCTTGCACGAAGTCACTGGTACATATATGACGCGTATTTTGAAATGTGGATCCAATTTAACATCATGCAAAATAGCAATTGCTCCCATTGGAGTGTTCTACTACGGCATTCAATGGACCGGGATCGCGATTCCATTTCCCGAGTCGCTACTTGAAGGTACAAATCTCTAATTTCCCCAAAGGAACTGTGACTGAACGAACTGGGTGGTGACAGAGAGCAATGCCAAGATCCAACGGGTCATCAAGTACTATGGGTGGGACATTCAGCCAGACTCGCGCGTCTTTGTCAATCTCGTGGCGTCGTACGCCATTGTCAAGATGCTCATGCCCGTTCGCATTGCTGCCAGGTACATCGTTCTGTGTGGTTTTGCAAGAAGTGGATCGATACTCATTCAGATATAAACATATAAGTGTGGCCATGACCCCGGCATTCGCGCGCGTCATTGACCGCGTTTCCGCGCCGATCCAGTTTTGGAAAAAGGGCTAAGGGGTGATGGTTGCTTGCATGGCCGATTCTCTGTTCTCATCAGGATGAGTTGTAATACAAAAAAAATCTTGTAAAGAAAATGTTACGGACGCATGGGCAACGAACTCTTCCATGGAAATGGACGCATGGTGCAACGTGGGAATGTTTTTGATGCCCAGGAATGTCATTGCTGTACAGTTCTTTGTTGTTAATGGGACCAAACGTAACACACAAAAAAAGAACATACGTACCCTCAGTGTATTGCTTCTGGTTCATGCTCCCAGTGAGGTTCGAGTCGTAGATTTTAAACAGACTTGCCAGATCAGCGTGCGAGAACAGGGAAAAGGATGGGTTGGTGCCGCTCTATATCACATTCATCGTGGTGAATAAAGAAGATTCCCACGATAAAAAAAATTAAAAAATTAAAAAACCTTGGCAACGCGGGCGGCCTTGAGATCTCGGAGCTCCTTGGCCATGAATGCGCGTGGATCCTCTGATTTCAAATTTATATTAAGTCAAGCTATTCGTAAATGAATATAGACAAAACAAACCAGGCCGGTGGTAAACAAGCAGCTCGACCAGCCGGTGCAAAATGGCGGGGATCTTGTGGTGCTCGAGGTAGTTGGTTGATGCGACCAGCTGCTCGTCCATGGATCCGTACGCGGACTTGATTTCAGACGCCTGTGGCTGCGATGATTTGGGCGCGGCGGCTGCTGGCATTGGTATGTGGTATTATTATTGTCAATAATTGGGAAAGAGCGGTTTCAATATGTCATGACTTTTTTCCAGAAAAAGAAGCTTAAAAAATCGGAGAGGCTCCAAATTGGGGAGCGCAAACGCCTAACAGGGCTCAATTCTGCGCCAAAAAACATCGCATCCCATTTCGAGCCTCTTTCAATTATTCGGAGTACCGCACACCCTCCTCACTTCAAACATGTCGAAAACACCTGGCGTCCAAATGAGTCCGCGCCCCGCCAACTGCAAGGTCTTAAATGAGAACCGCGTCCCTCCACCGGCCCTCCTTTTATTTTCAACTTGTATATTCATCGGACAAAACAATACTTGCCCAATTCAAACGCGCAGCAAACCATACTTGCCTCTTTTGGATTGATCGCCCGACACCTCATTGCATTTGACAGCTCATAGTTGCCGACAGACACGTGTAATTCTTTTTGCTTCTTTGGTAAGTTGCTGTTTTTTTTCTTTCTTGTTGTTGCGATGACTCGACGACATTTCGCGTGTGTGTCCAAGTCATTCGTGTTAAAAACCTGCAGGACACGTCATTCATGTTTTGTATATGTATCTAGCCCAAAGACTCGCACCTACCGACTCAATTGCTTGTCACTCAACCTTCCCTCATCCCTTGTACCGCACCCCATCCTACCCTTGCTTGATCTTGGAACCATGGATATCTTTGGCGAGTACTTGCAGCACGACACCACCACCTACCTCTCGTACCAGTCTCCGGCCACGCTCTTGCTCGACAACAGCACCTCTACCAACGACGATCCCTTCAAGTCCCTGCCGCTCATTGCTGACATGGTCCACCCCGATCCCTTTGCTACCAACGACGGGATCGTGTCATGGTCCGAGCTCATGTCCAACATGACCGCGCCTCATGATATGGGACTTGGTGGCGGCACTCCAACACCTGTATGTTTCGTTTCCGTCATCTCAGTCTTCAATTTTTTTTTACTGTGAGTGCACCGGATCCTCACACATCTCATAAAAACAGGACCTCGTGCTCTCGCCCAACCCCACCACACTGGCCTTTGGTGCCGGCACCTTTGCTGCTGCCCACCACCATCATACAGTGTCGCCATCGCCCACGTTGGCCACCTCGGCCGCACCAACGTACTTCGCCGACATGCACCCGCACCAGCAGCTCTACATGCCGTCCCCACAGCAGCAACAGCCAACCATCATCAGCCCTGCGATGCTGGCAACCCCGGCATCCACGGTCCCGCCCACGCCGTACCCGAGCGAGCACCCATGGACCCAGCCGCCACCCGCATGGGCCACGATCCCACTGTCCGGCGAGTTTACGTTCATGATGCCGTCGCCAACCGTTGTGCCGTCCACGCCATCTGTTTCTGCCACCACAACGGATGTGACGATCTCCTCGGACCAGACCGATTCACCAGCAGCAAAACGGCGCCGGTCGTCGCGCGCAGTCGTGTCCAAGCGGTCGCGCGAGTCGTCGTTGACACCGCTCCCCTCGGCACCCGCGTCTCCGGCCGCCACCACGGACGCGCCGCCCAACATGGGGAACGGCGTACTGCTGTCGACGTCCACGACCAAGACCAAGGCGCCCGCGGTGCTTCCGACCGCGCTGCCGTACCCGACGCACCTGATTTCGCCCAATGCGCCGATCCGGAAACCAGGGAAACGGCTGTGTGCGTCCGAGCGTCGCGCGCAGCAGGATCGGGCTGCTGCTCAGGCTGCTGCTGATGACGATGATGCCGAGGATGATGACGAGGAGGAAGGACTGCTTCCGGCCGATATGGCGGGCATGTCTCCCGCCGAGCGTAAACGTGTCGCCAACACGTTGAGCGCGCGGCGGGCTCGGGCACGGCGCGTGGCTCGCATGTCGTTTCTCGAGGCGCGGGTGGCCGAGCTCGAGAAGGAGCGCGAGGCGTTGCTTCAAACGGTGGCGGGAATGCGCGCGGCCGAATGCGCGTCGTGCTCGCGATAATATCGATACCTTTTTTAGGCGTGTGTACTACTTTTCTCAAGGCAATACAATACTTTCATATTGTCTCTTTTTTGGCGCACCGCAATTTGGTACCGCTATTGAGACTTCATTGGGTAATAAGATGGCCTACACGTGTACTTAGTGCTCGGTGCCATTCATTCGGTGCTCAAAAAAGCGTTGGCTAAATATGGTAAGTATTGTGGCTGCACAATGAAACGATTAGGAAGGCGCCTCAATCCCGCAAGATTTTGCGCTCCTTCATCTTCGCGCTTGGGCAACCTGGCGCTGCAAAATGACGGTGCACTCAAAAGAGCGTACGTTCCCCCGCCCTTTGTCTCGTTTTGCTTGCCTTTCCCCCCATTGTGCTTGCCTCCTTTATTTTTGCTTTTTAGACTTTTCACAAACAATGGATCAGTCGTACTCGATGCCTCTTCCTGTGCCTGCGTTCCTTGCCCAACAGCAACAACAGCAACAACAGCAACAGCAGCAACAACAGCAACAGCAACAACTTCCTTTTCCGCAAGCATTTGCATCTCAAGGCCAGTACGCGTCGTACTATGATGGCACTCCATACTCGCCGGCCCTGATGAGCATGTCCTCGCCGTGGTTTGACGCGCCCGTGGCAAGTACCGCAAACCCAATGACCAGCGCTGGATCGCCGGCCACGCTTGCCGTCACCATTCCCGGATCTTATATCCCCTCTCCGACGCCGTCGGTGCCCACGCCCACGTTGTCGATGGTGCAGTTGCCTCCGGTTCGTTTTCATATCTATGTCAAATTGTGGCAATACTGGAGCACAAACTGACGATTTTTTTTTTTGTGCCATCAGTTTGGTGGCCCCATGTCGCCTCTCGAGTACGCAGTACCCCCGCAGTACCACCAGCACCAGCACCAGCATCTTCACGAGCAGCATCGCAGAGACCTCCCGCTCTTGTCGGTTGGAACTCAGGGCAGCAATGGAACCGGAATGCTGCCCAACTTTGGACCCTACTCTCCGCCGCTGCAGCCAACGACGGCGAGCAGTTTCCACCACCAGCACCAGCATTATGACGCGTTTGCTGCGCACATGGTCCCGCCGGCGGCGTTGAGCAACACCAGCTCGCAAGCATCGGTCTCGCCGATGGAATCTCCGGCCCACCTTGTCTTTGGATCAGCGTCAGCATCGTCGACGCCGGTGCGAGGCAAAGCCGCCCGGTCGCGCCGAGCCGCCGCCGCCGCGGCCTCTGCGCGCGTGGCCCTGGCTGCCGCTGCCGCTGCGTCCGCGTCCGACTCGCTGTCGCCCGTGTCGTCGCTCTCCCCCGGCCCACTATCCCCGGCCCAAAACGATAATGACGACACATCTTCCTCTATGGCAGATACCGCCGCCGCGTCAGCCGCGGCCGCTGAAGCTAAAGTGCAGCGCATGCTCGTCCTCCCAACCACCACCAACAAGTCTCGCCCTCCGTCCCGTGCAGTTCCCGCAACCTTACCGTACCCGTCGCGCCTAATTGCGCCCAATGCGCCGATCCGCAAACCGGGAAAGCGGCTGCGCACGCAGGAACGCGCGACGTTATCGGCCGAGCGGACGGGAGATACGGGCGGTATGGCGGCGGCGGCCCGCGCTGCCAATGCCGCCGACACGGCTGCCGCTGGCGGCAGCGGGAATGACGGCACGGACAACTCGGGGATGATTCCGGACTCGACGGACGAGTCGTTGACACCGGCGGAACGTAAACGGATTGCCAACACGCTGAGCGCGCGGCGCGCTCGCGCGCGGAAAGCCGCACAGGTGGATTTCTTGGCTGACCGGGTGGCTGAACTCGAGGCGGAGCGAGACGCGCTGATGGCCGAGGTGGTCAAGTTGCAGGAAAGCCGGCAGACGTGTACGTGTGGCGGGAGCGGTGCTGGCGGCGGGCTGGTCCATGCTGCGGGCGAGTGCCAATAAATGAACACACGTAAACTCCTGTTTCAATAGGGAGCTTAACTGAGTTTGTGTCTCAGGGGAAAAAAACAGAGGGGGGATCTTGGACAAGTTTTGACGGTATTCTGAATCGAATGGAAAGATTCCGACATCCCAGGTCGCTTGGGTGCAATCAATGCCGGTACTTGACTTTCTTGCGGGGAATCAAAACTACATTCAACATTGGTGAGCATAACAAAAACAAGAATCGGTGTCTGGATCCTTCGTTGGTCTCACTGGCTCCTCAAGGATCGGTACAAAAGAGCCTCTCCTTTTCCCAAGTTTTGATATGTGCCCAACAAGTCCCGGATGATTGCAAGTGTTGATTTACCGTTTCCACTCACATGCGGCGAGTACGAGTACAAGCGCGATCAACCCACCGACTGCGTGATCTCTTTCGTTCTTTCTTTCCGTCTCGACCTCACAATTATACTTTCTTCAATTTAATCACCGTCGTTTTGGTGGGTACGATATTTCCCTTGATCCTTGTTGACTGACGGCGTCATATATATTGGTATTTTTTTTGACGGGCGATCGGGTGTTGTATATGGTATTCTTTTCCCCTTCGCTTCACATTGTACTTTTTGATAGGTCGAGAATAAGCAACAAGCGAGCGCAAATCAAGGCCAAGATCAAGCAGGAATCCAGGATCAAGGACATATGAGAGCGGTCGATGATGACGAGACGAGTGGAACTACGTGAATGAAAGAAATCTATTGGAAATATTGGATCCGAGCACTGGAGCTGGAAAGGTGGGATATCGGAATGGCAGTGGAAACCCAACCTGGATATCCTATTACTGGATCAAAAAAATTGGTCATGGAAGGACCGGCCGGAATATCGACAAGAAAACCGGACTGGTTTGACATTGGAAAGAAAACGGGCATTGTAATTCATATGGAAGGATTGGGACACGGGAATTCCCTGCAAAGTAAATCGTGTTCACCGATTTCCATGGCAGGCCAGCTTGGAATTCCATCTCCAAAACTGGTTTTAGTGCGCAGCCGTCTACTTTTTGGACCGGGCTTTCTTGGCTTTCCGGTCAGCGTCGGCGCCGGCGGACCCGCCGCGCTTCTTCTTGGTGGCGGCGGACGCATCTGCTGTTCGGCCTGCGTCCTCCTCTTCGACAATCACAATCATGGCCTCGGCCAACATTTCCCACTGGTTGCCGTCCGCCGCGGAATCCCGCGCAACCGTCGGCGCGGCCGCAATCCGGTCCGTGATCCCCCTTAAGATCTCGCGCTCGGCCTCGCGCACCAGCGCCGCGTACGCCGCCCGCACCGGCGTGGTCGTGGACGTGATCAAGGGTACGGCCTTCTCCAAGTACTCGGCGATAGATTGACTGGCGCTACGGATCTCGACCAACGCGCCGTCGCCCAGCGGCCACGCCGGGTACGCTGCCAGCCGGTCGTGGATGATTTCCCCCAAAACGCGGGACTCGGCTGGGGTCAAGTGAATCGGCGCGCCACGGACGTGCTCGTCGGGCGCCGCGGACGTGTAGGCTGACAGGGCCGGGAACACGGTGGTCGGGTCGCGTTTCGCGAGCTTGTAGGCGTCGGGTGCGAGGAGTAGGAACTTGATGGTCAGGATCAGGTCGGCGGGCACCGGGCGCGTGCGCGTCACTTCGTACTCGTCGTCGTACACGTCGAGGTCGGCCAGGTGGTCGATCTGTCAATCCGCTTCAGTTTGTCGGTGTTGAAGACGTGCAATATAAGTGGAGTACATACCCGCTTCTCGATCCCGGCATCCACCTTGGTCTCCGACATGCCCTCACCCCACCCGCCAGCTCCCACGATCGCTGCCCTTGCGATCCTCACCACGGCCTCGGCGTCGACCGTGACCGCATCAAACCGCTTCTCCCACTCGACGTACCCGTACCGGCGAAGCAATTCGTTGCACGCGTGGTCGCCATAAGTGTTGAACACCTGCGTTCCCGCGGCCACCGCGGCGGTCGCCACCATGGCTACTGTGTCGCCCGAGCGTTGCAGGTGCGCCGAGTTCGGGTGCACTGCGTTCAACGTGTCGGCCAGCGGGACCAGGATCGGCATATCGTCTTCCTCCTCATCATCATCGTCGCTGTCGTGACCGGTACCGGTCAGGGACCCAACACTGAACCCGTAAGCCATCAGCAGCGACCCGGCGTACAGGAACAGGTCGGGCGAGAACCGCGCGCGGTCGGCCGGGTCGGCGACGTGGTGCTCGATGGCGGGCAAAATCACGTTCGTGTACAGCGACAGGGACTCTTCCCGTGCAATGCGCTTGGGCACGTCGGTGCCCACAAGCAGCGCCAGGTCGGACTCGGGCCAAAACAGTGGAGTTTCCAGTGACGCCGGCAGGATATCTATTTTGCATTTGGTTAAGGACGCGCGTGTCCGACGCGTACAACGTAACACGAACCAAAGTACGCATTCCACTGCGACGACTCCCGGAACGCCAGCTCGTACAGAACCGCAGTGATCACGGGCGCCCATCCGTTCTCGGCCAGTTCCGGATGGTCCGGGATCCATGCGGCCGCGCGCGACGTGGTGGCCGACAGACACGCGGACAGGGGGAGCGAAAACAATTCGGTTTCAGGGGCTATGTCGGCGTTGGCAACGATGCCGCGGCCCGCGTGCTCGGCCGTGTAGTCGGCAACGGCGATTACGTCGGAGACCACTGCTCCGTGGGAGCGCAGTTCGGCCAAGAACGCGTCGTTGGCGGCCTCGAATGAAGTTGTCATTTTGATTTGTTGATATTTTAGATGCACAATAAGACTTCCGTCACAACTTCTCATGTACCTCCCCTTTCGTGCAAGTCGGCCTGGTACCCCATTCATTGGGCAAGTATGACCATTGATGGTTCACAAGAAAACTTTTTCCCCCACTATCGACTATCGCGGGCGCGCGAAAGTGTTTTGATTGAAAGCGAAAAGAGGGTGGTCTCCCATCCCATTTTCACATCGCATTGCATGCCCAAGCTATAAAACCCCTCCCCCGTCCCTCCTCCTCGCTCTCTCTTTTCCAAAAAAAGTTATCAAGACACCCCCCCTCCCACCATATATACACATCAACTCAACTGATACCTTCTTCATACATAAACAAAAATGCTTGCCACTATTGCCACTCTCTTCCTCGTCCTCTCCATGATCGCGACCAGCGGCCAAGCAGCACCCACGACCAAAGTGTACCATGGATCTGCTGGGTTGTTGCTCTCGCGTTCATCTTCATCTTCTTCACTCTCCTCTACTTCCTCTTCACTTGGCAAGCGCGGCGAAGCGACTTTCTATGTACGATTTTGTTGATTCTGTCAAGTGAGAAAATCGAAGTCATTCACACCAACAACAAACCAAAAAAACCAAAAAAACAGAACCCAGGCGGCGGCTACGGCTCGTGCGGCAACCTTCTTCAAGACACGCAACTAGTCGTCGCCCTCCCCGCCGTCGATTACGCGTCCGGCGCTGCCATCTGCGGCTCCTGTGTCAAGATCTCATACGGTGGGTCGTCGGTCTCGGCCACCGTCGCTGACAAGTGTCCCGAGTGCGCAACGGGCGATGTGGACATGACGCCCGCGGTGTTTACGGCGTTGTTTGGCGCCGGGAGCGCTTCTCGGGGCCGCATTGCCGGCGTCACTTGGTCGCGGTGCACCAGTGGTCCCAGTTCAAGCGATGAGGGCGGTTCTACTGCATCTGTGGTAGCGGCCGTGGCGGCGGCCGTACCCGAATCGGTTCCCGTATCGGTGCCAGTGCCAATCAGCAGTAACGGAGCAGTACAAGTGCCGCTGGACGGCGCGCTGCGGTGCTCGACGGACGGATCCGAGCTCAGCGAGTACGCGGTTGGGCGGTGGTGGGACGTGACGCTGGCGCACGGGACCAAGTGCGTTGTTGGTGAGGGCGGATCGGTCGCAATCGCCGCGGCCTAAGAAAGTGTGACTCACCCGTCCATCTCTCTTCTCTCGCAGTATTTAATAATTTTCTCATCGCAATTTTTTTCTTGACAAAAAAATGAGCACCACCACCGACTCGCCCGCCATGACCGCAATGCTGGCGTTCCTATCGATCGCGCCGACCCCAGGCGGCCAATTCGCTCTCCTCCCGGACGATATCTGGAAAGAGCTGCAGTTTTTCCTACCCCACGCGCACTGCGTCGCCCGGTTACGCCAGACATGCCGAGCCTTAAACCCGTTCCCCATGACCGCCTTCATTCCCGAACAGCTCGGGTGGGCGCTGGCCAACACCCAGTGGGATACAGTGGAGCGGCTGTTGCCGCAATACCGTCCCTTGGCCGATCCCTCATCCAATACCCAAAAAGAACGGTTTCGTTACGGCTCTGGTGTCGCAGGCCCACTGTCGACGCCATTCAACGTGGCCTTTTCGCGCGCCGCCCGGTCCCTCGATACTCGTGGCCTGGCACTGCTCGCCCAACCGTTACCGTCAACCCACCAATCGCCCGTGTCCGCCGAGGAATGGCACCGTGCGTCGGTGGCGATCTGGAACCGGCACGCCGTGGACCGAGTCGGGTTCACGGCCGCAGTCGAAATCGTGATCACGCGCGCGACGGTGGTTCGCATGTTTGCCGGGCAGGGCGGGGCCGGGGTGGCGCGTGTGCCCGCGTGGGCGTGGGGCGCGCTGGAATCCGCGTTGCGGTCTGCCCAAACCCCGATCCCCGCTGAGATCAGCCGCTACGCGGACCCGGTCATGGGGATCATTGTGCAGTCGCTGTTGGACCGCGCCGACTCGCTCGACGACTTTTTGCGGTCCGTGGAAGAGTCGGGGGCTTTTACCGCTGCGCCGTTCCTGGCACCTAGCCAGCCGCTGGACTCGGCCCCCTGGCGCATGCTCGGCGCGCTCGTCCAGTACTTGTCCTCCCACAACCGCGCGGCGGTGCTGCAAGTGTACGCGGCGCACGGACTGCTGGCACGTAGCGCCGCTCAGGGGTCGGCGACGCCCGCGTTCCCGTTACTGTGGCGGTCGTTCCTCGCCGCCACCACCTCCGATGATAATGCGGCGATCACGCGCGCGGTGTTGCTGGACGATGCGCCGTTGCTGGAGATGCTGGAGCCGCACGAGCGCGCCATCATCGCCGCCATTCAAGTCACGACACCGGAAGCGCTTGGCGCGATCTGGGACGCGCCCGTGGACGTTCCTGGCGACAATGGTGGGGGTACGGTGCCGTGGAACCCCGAGTGGGCGGTGTACGTGTCGCGGCTCGCTCCCGTACCCGAGGTAGCGGAGCACGCGCGTTTCCGTCTTTTGGCCGCCCTGGACCCGACCGGCTCAGAGGCAATGACCGCGAGCGTGCGCATGGTCCTGGTGACCGCGTGCTTGCTCGGCGACACCGCCCTTTTGCTCTCCGACGTCAACCGTTTTACGCGATGGGTTGCCGGGTACGCCACGACCGCCAACCAGTTCCAGCTGCTGGTCCGCAACGCGGTGACGTCCGGCTCAACCCTTTTACTGGCGGCCCTCAAATCCGCGTGCCCTCACCGGACCTGGACCGATGCGACGCGGACCGATCTGCGCGGCGTGTTTCTTAACGTCAACGACTGTCTTGACGACAGGGCTGTGTCGGTGACGCTGGCGTGGTTCCACGTGCACTGGCCCGAGGCCGTGATTTCCGCGTCCAGCATTGCCGGAACGCTGGCGCTGATTCAAGCCCGGGCACCACCCACGGTGCTGGGCGCGGTGATTGCTGCTGCTCCGGCGGACGACCGCGAGTACGTGGACCGCGTGCGCGCCGCCATTGTCACGCGCCGGCTGCACCACGTGTGGAATCCCGCCGAGAGCGCGCTCGAGGTCATGAGCAAGCGGTTGGGGCTCGCATCCACTTACTAAAGTAAATATAATAAATGGTTTATATTGATTTGAGTGGGAGGCTGAGACCAACCAGATCCTTGTGCCACGCAAGCGAAAATACCCACGACTGGTTCATCGACAACTTCCAGTCGGAGACTTCCAGGCCGGGACCCTCGAAGACCAGGATCGAGTCCACGGCGGTGACCTTGTACGCCTCTAGAAAGAGGACCGCGAGGGACGCAAGGATCGCCTCGCTCTTTGCTGCCCAGTGCTGTGCGAACGGCGGATCCATCCATCCGCTCAAGGTCGAGGCCAGCACGATCGGGGTGTTGGCGCGCGCCAATCCGCGATCCATGGCCAGGACCGTGGCCGCGAACTTGGTCCAGGCGGCTGGCAGCTCAGTGGCCGCAAACGGATTATGTTGATCCATTTATGAAATCTATGCATATTGAAATATCTGAAAGTGATAAAATTGAAGTGTCAAAACATTATTTGGAGAAGATGACCCTGAGCTGGACATGAGGTACGAACGATCGACCGGTAACTTTATATCAAATATATAGATAAAGTATATAATAAAACAACCGCGACGTGATCCGGCCTTCTTTGTGCAAGCAGGTTGGAGTGAGTGGTGTTGGCGAGAAGGGATCTGAAGAACTAACCTACCGGCCAGGGCACGAGCTCCGCCACGGCCACTACCACCGCCGGCACCCGCTAAATACTTGATCGAACGAAAGCACTGAAATGATGAAGAGTAAAGATCCGAATCGAAAGGATGTTGTTTTGAGTGCTTAGACGCTTGAAGGACGGGAGAGAGAGTGGGGTATTTGGAGCGAAGGGAAAAAAAATGGTGCTTGGCTCGGTGAGACAGGGTCTGAGACAACCACTGTTCAGCGCTCAAAGCAGCTTGATCGGTCCGCGGTAACGCATGCACCGGATTCGCCACCTCTTTTCAGTGTCAGTCAATAAGGTCCCATCTCCCGTCAAGA
Source organism: Blastocladiella britannica (assembly GCA_025349905.2). NCBI lineage: Eukaryota > Fungi > Blastocladiomycota > Blastocladiomycetes > Blastocladiales > Blastocladiaceae > Blastocladiella > Blastocladiella britannica. Next base: position 14,290 of record MU624873.1, read on the forward strand.
CCCTCGGCACAAAACTACGCTCAGCAAAAAAAGAGTGAGAATGTGTAAAAAAAGAATGCAAAAGCCCCTTTTATAATAATGAGGTATCTGCTCCAGCCGTGGATTGAACACGGGACCTTCTGTTTACAAGACAGACGCTCTGCCACTGAGCTACAGGAGCTTTATCCCTAGATGACGTTCCCGTTATTGTTGGGAATATATATTAGAGTCTAATTGCCCGTCTTCCCCGACGTTTGTCCTCCGCACAGGTCCCAGGACTAACGCGAACATCTTGGAGCAAGAAGACATCCATTGGATTCAAAAATAAAAAACAGATCCATATTTCATTACAACAGCTTAATGCGATCGCCGTGACGCCCGCCCTCGAACGCAGTGGTCAGGAACGCATCGACAATCTCCTTGGCCACGTCGGGGCCCGTGGTGCGCCCACCGAGCGCCAGGACGTTGGCGTTGTTGTGCTGCGTGCAATTTTTCAGCATGAGATTTGTTGGGTCGCGAACTGACAAAAGAAAAGTGTATCTGTACCATGCGCGACATCTTCCCCGTGTAGTGGTCGTGGCACAGCGCGCACCGGGCGCCCTCGACTTTCTGTATAACGTGTGTTCGCACCAGTGAGTGCCCGAATTTGGAAAAGAAAAAGGAGAAAAGAAAACGGACATTGGCGGCAATGCTGATGCCGATACCAGAGCCGCAAACGACAATGCCGATCGTGTCGGGCATCGCGGCTGTTATTGGTGGTCTTTTTTTAATAGCTATGTCAAGCTCAAAGTAGTGAAAACTGGTTCGAACCGTCGGTATCCTTGGTCACCTTGCTGGCAACCAGCTTGCCGTACGCCGGGTACTCTGCCTGTTCATTTCAAATGAGAATCAAAATGAAAACAGAAAAGTGAAAATCGTACGCGGTCAGTCGAGTAACAGCCCACATCCTCGACAGCGATGGTAGCAAACTTGGCGGCAAGGTGTGCGCGGATCTCCTCCTTGAGCGCAAATCCTCCGTGGTCAGAGCCAATGACAATAGCGCGAGGCAGGATCGAGGCGGCCATTTTTCAGCGGTTTTTCTTCTTGAATTCAATTGAAAGAGAACCGAAAAAAAAAAAAAAAAATGACCACCACAATCCACAACCTCCTGCGCCAGAAATCAGTGCTGCTAGCGTCCAAGTCTCCGCGTCGCGTCGAGATTCTGCGGACTCTGGTTCACTTTCTCCTCGGACTTTTACGGAACCAATATTCATACAAAAAAAATACAGGGCGTGCCATGTGAGGTCCGCGGCGCGACATTTGCCGAGGACCTTGATCACGCGCATTTTGCGTCCCCCGCCGATTACGTGGTCACCAATGCCCGCGAGAAGGCGCTCGAGGTGTTTCACGCGCTGAAAAAGGAGGGCAAGGTTCGGCCGTGCCTTATTTCATTGCATAAAGTGCTGTGTGGACTGATTTTGTATTGGACAGACCCACGATGTCGTGATTGGAGGTAACTTTACAGCATTCCATTTACACATGGTGAGGTACTGACGACACAATGGAGCCTAGCCGACACGGTGGTGGTCCTGGGCACCCAGATCCTGGAAAAGCCCAACGACGTCGAACATGCGGTGGCGATTTTGCGGCGTTTGCGCGATGCAGGCGATCACCAGGTGGTCACGGGCATGTGCTTGGTCCTGGACGATCCGGCGGCGCCGGGGGGCGAGCGGATCGTGACGTTCCATGAATCCACGACGGTCTCGTTTGGCGCCGTCTCGGACCAGGAAATCGACTGGTACGTTGGTACCGGGGATCCCATGTACGTTCGTTCCTTTTTTTTGCGATTGAAAAAAGTGACTCATTAAAAATATAAACAGGGACAAGGCTGGCGGATACGGGTACCAGTCCCTTGCCAGCCCGCTCATCAAGGGCATTCACGGATGCTACTACAATGTCGTCGGGCTGCCCGTGCACCGGCTGTTTCGCGAACTGGAGACGGCCATGATGCCTGTTTCTGCATCTCACTGAACGTCGAAATGCATCTCTCTTTCATCCTCCTGTAACCTCAACCTCGATAACATAAAAAAACCCGTTGAAGATGGGAATCAAGGGCCTCACGCAGCTCCTTGGCGACAATGCTCCCGTGTGCATCAAGGAGAACGACATCAAGGCGTATTTCGGCCGTAAAGTGGCCATTGACGCGTCCATGTCCATCTACCAGTTCCTGATTGCGGTGCGGTCCGGCGGCGAGCAACTCGCCAACGATGCGGGCGAGACCACGTCGCACCTCATGGGCATGTTTTACCGCACGATCCGCATGCTCGACAACGGCATCAAGCCGTTGTACGTGTTTGACGGCAAGCCGCCGACCATGAAGTCGGGCGAGCTGGCCAAACGGTCCGAGAAACGCGCTGACGCGGAAAAGAGCTTGTCCGATGCACAAGAAAAGGGTACTCTATATTTTTTTTGGCACGCTCACAGTACTTTGAGCTCAACTTGGTGAATACGAAAGGGGACACGGAGCAAATCGAGAAATTCTCGCGCCGGACCGTGCGCGCGACCCGCGAGCACTCGGACGAGTGCAAGCAGCTTCTGACACTGATGGGCGTACCCTACGTAGACGCTCCGTGCGAGGCCGAGGCGCAATGCGCGCGCCTTGCCGCCGCGGGGATCGTGTACGCGGCGGGCACCGAGGACATGGACACGTTAACGTTCGGTTCTCCGATCGTGCTCCGACACCTGACGTTCTCCGAAGCCCGCAAAATGCCCATCAAGGAAATCAACCTGGAGGAAGCGCTTCGCGGCTTGGAAATGTCGCAGGACCAGTTTATTGACTTGTGCATCTTGCTCGGGTGCGATTACTTGGAGCCGATCAAGGGTGTCGGGCCCAAGACGGCGCTGCAGCTCATCAAGAAGCACGGGTCGATTGAGACGATCTTGGCTAGCGCGGACGCCAAGAAGTTGACGGTCCCGGACGAGTGGCCTTACGAGGAGGCACGTGCGCTGTTCAAGGAGCCCGATGTTGTTGTCACAGAGGACCTTGATGTACGTCTCTTTTTTTTGTTGTTGAGATTTCGACTGATTGATCCATTTTTATACAACAGGTCAAGTGGGTGGATCCCGATGAGGAGGGCCTGGTCGACTTTATGGTCAAGGAAAAGGGATTCAAGTGTGTACCTCCATTCATATTCCTTGATTTTAAAGACTCAACGACACCAATTCTTAGCGAGGACCGTATCCGAAATGGCGTAGCCAAGCTGCGCAAGTCGAAATCGGGCGGAGTACAGGGCCGTCTCGACAACTTTTTCAAAGTGGTGCCCAAGACGGACGAGCAGCTCGCCGCTGCCACCAAGAAGCGCAAAGTACGTCCCTCTTCCCTTTTGAAGGGTTTGCCCTGATCCGATCCACCGCTGACTTATAATGTCACACAGGCCGAGCAACAACTCAAGCAAGGCGGCGCAAAGCGTGCTCGCGGTGGAGCCGCGACGCGTGGCCGTCCGCGCAAGTGAATTCCAACATTCGAAATGCAAAACATGTACAATTTACCATCCAAACGCGCACCCGTCCGCACGCCCGTCACTCGCACCGACCCACCCACTGGAAGGTGTACCAGGAAGTTTCCCGATCCACTGCCCGCGGCCAAACAGCGCGCGCGCAGCGCCCCGCACCACGCGCACCGTGACAACGTGCTCGGTGTCGTGCTTCTGGAGCATGCGCTGCAGCTCGGCCGCGCCCGCGTCCGTCGCGTCTCCCGGCCCAAACAATCCGTCCTCGACATCCACCACCAGCGCCGCGCGGTCAGTCGACTCGGCGATCGGCTGAATGCACAGTCGCGGCGCGTCCATGGCCAGCTGCGGCGACGACCCGTTGCCGCCGCGGGCCAGCCAGTGCAGCAGCACCTGAACGTGGCCCTGCGGCTGCATGAACCCGCCCATGACCCCGTACGCTGCGACCAGTTCTGACGCTGCCTGATCATTGGTGGGCCGCGTCAGCATCGCCGGGATAATCGTATGGTACGGCCGCTTGTTGGGAGCCAGGACATTGGCGGCGGACGGGTCCAGATCAAAGTTGCATCCGCGGTTCTGCAGCGTGAACCCGCACCCGGCGGGGACCGTGCCGTTCCCGAACCCCATGTAGTTGGAGAAGATGAACGAGCACGCGTTTCCCTCCGCATCGGCCGTCGTCAGGTACACGGTGTCGGACGAGTGTCGGGGTGCCGCCAACGTCGCCGTTGCCGCTGCTTTCGGCGATTCGCTAACTGCACCGGCCAAGCTCGCGTCCACGACCAACAGCCGCGCGCGCACCGTCAAGTGCCCAGGCGCCAGCAGTTCGCCGACGATGGCCGAGGGAGGAACGCATTCCGGGTCCGTGATCCGCGCCTGGGCGTCCGCAAACGCCATGGCCAGCGCCTGCGTCAGCACGTGCGCCACGGGCACCGGGACCGCGAGCGGGTGGTGGTGGTCATTCGCCCAGAACGCCCGCATCGCGTCCTCGAGCGGCGCCGCCAACACCCCAACCTCGTGCGCGGTGCGCAGAATCGCCAGCGCCAATACCGCCACCAGTCCCTGGCCGTTGGGCGCGCACTCCCACAAGTGCATTCCAGCGTACTCGGTGGAGACGGGCGGCTCGAACGTGGACGTGTGGTTGCTCAAGTCGTCAAGCGACAGGGTTCCACCAATCTTGCCCACGGCGTCCACGATCGCTTGTCCGATCCGGCCGCGGTAAAACCCGTCCCGTGCGCCGTCGCTCGCAATACTGCGCAGCGTCGCCGCCAGCGTACCGTTGCGCATCATCTCGCCTTCCTTGGGTGCTCGGTACCCGCCCGGCGCAGTCGCGTCGGGAACCAGCATCTCGAATCCATTGGGCGACACGGACAGCAGCCGCGACGCCGCTTTGCCCCACTGCCAGGCCGAGAACGCCGACACCGGGAACCCGGACTCGGCTAGCTCGATTGCGGGCGCTAGCGCCTCGGTGAACGACTTTGTGCCGAACTTGGACAGCGTGTCGGACCACCCCTGGACCGCGCCGGGAACCGTGATGGCGTGCGGCGAGGATGAGGGCAGGCGGCCCGTGAGTGGGATCTCGGGGTGGGCGGTACGGGCGTGGTCCAAGGTCAGTGCGCGTGGCGATCGGCCGGATCCGTTGATTGCTGAGACCTGTTTTTTTTTTTTT
>MU624874.1:0-19407 GCA_025349905.2 Blastocladiella britannica
TTTGGAGTATACCACCATTTCTTATAGGAAGAAAAAGGACAGGTGTATTTAACATTAGCGAGCTCGGCGGGCATTTGCCTTGAATGCCTCGATCTGGGCCTTGAGATCCGTGTCTACTCAATTAATGTCAGTCTCGTTCAAAAGCACCCTCAATGAAAAAGGAAAAAAAGGCAACGTACTTGGAATAACATCCTCAATCTTGAGCTCCTCGCGGTTAAAGGGATCGCGCTTCTCGCCCAGCAAGTGCGTGACAATCGTGCTGCGATCCACCGTGACACCCGACGTGGGCAGCGTTACCGGGTCCTCCATGAGCACGCACATGAGTGGATCTAGGCATCCAAAAGTCAGTATCACCCGCCAGCTGAAATAAAATATGAAGGTACCCATGAAGTCGTCCGGGATTTCGCCAAGATCCTCCTCCTCCTGGGCCTCGGCCAGAATCGCGGACTCGACGCGACCCACGAATGCTGCCAGTTCGTCAATCTCGGCCGACGATCGCAGACCCGTGACCTGCATGACCCCCGCGGCCTTTTGGAACCATTCTTTCCGGTACGACCGCTCGTCGCGGGCGACTGCGCGCGCAAAGTCCTCGAACGGCGCCAGGTGCAGGTACACTTCGACCAGGCTCGACAGCAGCTTGGTCGGGCGGAAATGGTACTTTTCCTTGTCCTTGACCTTCAAGTCGGCGCACTTGGGCCCGACCAGGTACGACAGGTTGTAGTCCAGCATGGCCGCCAGCCGGTCAATGATTTCAGCCGTCAGGAACGGGTGCGGGATCTCCTTGGACACATACCCGAACGTCTCGAGCGTTTGCTCGGCCAGCTGCATGTACGATGTGGCCTGGCGCTCGGCCATTTCGAGCGCGTCCTCGCGCTCTTTACGCCGCTGGTCCGCCGTCGATGCCCATTCGGGGCTCGCCATCTCGGCTTGGATCGCATATATCTCGGTCAGCTTGGACAGGCCCTCGTCCAGCAGGTACCGAATGTCGCTCATCATGAGGTTTACAAAGCGCACAAACACGGCCTCGCTGTTTTGGTTGTTAGTTCTCGTTGTAGCACTCGCAACTACTAAAGAAAACACACCTCGACACTTCTCGAACCCGGTTCCGGTGGACGGGGAACTCCCAAATGGACTTGAGCAGGTGCTGAATATTGTAGCGAATGTTGAACTTGTCGTAAAACTGCGAGTGGGCACCCGTGATCTCTACGTCCACGTAGAGGCGCATCAAGCTGGGGACCAGGTACACCATGCTGGCCGGGTGGTTGGAGAGCGGAATCATGAGCTGCTCGTGGTAGGACATGAAGAAAAACACCTCGGCGAGCTTGGATTTGAGGTATGGGTTCTTGGCAAACTCGGGGTTCATCAGGATCACCAGGTACAGCTCAATGACCACGTCCACCTGGGACGCATCAAAGAGCAGGCGATCAAATCTGCCATTTGAAAAGGTGAGTTAAAAAGATGAACAACAGAACAAATAAAACTACAAACCGCAAAACATAGATCAAATAATCAATGATATCCTCGATAAAGTGCTCGGGGAGATGCTGAAAGGCCGGGCTCTCGTGTGCAAGCGGAAGGTGCAGCGGCTGCCGGTATGGCGACTGGATTCCATTATCGGACGTCAAGATCCGCAGCTGCCAGGTCGCCGACAGACTAAAGAACCGCATCGAAGTCTCGATCAGCTCGGGGTCCTGCAAGTGCGCCTCCATCGAATACCGGGCACCAATCATGGCATTGACCTGGCGCTTCAGGTTAACCACGCCCGCCTCAGCCATGGCCTGGGTGCGCTTGCCGCGGTGGTTCTCAAGATCCGCCTGCGCCGCGGCCAGCTCTTCCTGGCGCTCCTTGAGCGCCTTGGAGTACTGCTTGTGGTACGTGACATTGCGAACCATGCCCGTGTGCATCCAGCCCAGCGCCAGGTACACGCAGTCGGAAATAAAGTTGGGCGGCGCAACGGATGCCGGATCCGTGCCGGCAGGAAGCGCAAAGTACCGAGCCGTGTGGATCTCGTCGGCATTCATCTTGGTCAGGCCCGAGACGTCGTACTTGGCTTTTGGGTTCTTGAAGTAGTCCTTGTCAATCAGGCCCACCTTGAGAAAGGGGGGCAGCATCACGGGGTCGCAGGCACGGAGCAGGGCAACCGTAATGTTGTGCACAAACCCAAATGTACCGGACGAGTCGGGCTGGATGTAGGTTCCGTTGCGGCGCTCATTGAGCTTGAGCATGGCCCCAATCCATGCCAAAGTGCGCTCGCGCAGCACGGGTGACGACCGCACGATCTTGCCGAAAAGCATGTGCAGCGAGCCAATGTAGTGCTGGACCGCAAGGCGCAGTGAGCGGACGCCTGATCCAAGGTCGGTCGGCGACCGATCCATAGCATCGCCAAAATAGCTCGTGATGACCCCCATATCGTCGAATCCGAATCCAGATACGTGGAAAAAGGGGCCAAGGAAGGTTTCCACCTCGGCCACTTTGGGCAATGCACCAGGAGCGGGCATGAAGTTTGGAAGGTTTGCAATCTATTGTTCTTCTTTGTTATTGTGAATCCTATGGAGTCGAAAGTATAATCGATACAAACCAAAGCAGGGACGCGCTGGAGTTCGAGCAGGTTGCCAAGGACCAAGAGTAATTCGCCCGGGTTCTGATCGAGCTTTCGCGACCGCATCGCGACCGAGAGAGATTGCAAGATCGGGTACAGGATCTATAATTAATCCACAAGTTGAGTAGGGGTCGCACCAGGGAAAGATGGACCATGTAGATACCTGATCGCACGAATAGTCATCGGCGTACCGCGCCACCAACTCGTTCAGCACCAAATAGGACACGGAGCCCTTGATAATCCCGTCCATGATCTCGGAGGCGGCGGCGGCAATGCAGTGATCGGGCTGCGGGAACATGTCGGGCATCATCAGAGCAATGCCAATGTAGTTGACGATCAGCGCACGCGCTTCCTCCACAGTCGCCAGACGCTGGGGCAGGTCTGCGGCGCGATACTTTGCCTGCAGGTTGTTCGAGATTTCGGCGCAGCGGTCGCGGGCACCCAGCAGGTAGTGGATGGTGCCGGTGGTGCCATTTGCATGGGCCGGGAGAGACAGGTACGTGACGAGCACGCGCTCCAGAAGCGACGGCGTAAAGAGCGGGACGCCCGTCGTCGAGTGGAAGTGGACTGGTTCAATGTATTTGTGAGCGATGCAGGTATATGATAAAGTATGACACGTACGCTCGGGATTGCCGCGCTCAGAGGCAATCTCTTGCGACAACTCTGGGATGGCGCGAGGGTCCGCGGGCTGTGTCAAATCAATCATATGTGAGCAAGCCAATTTACAGATAAATATGAAAAAAAAAAAAAAAAGCGCGTACGTCAAGGGACACCTGGAAGACCTTGGTGAGGGCAATGCTCTGCCATTCCTGGATGGGCTTGGCGGCCTGGGGGTGAATGGTTGTGTGTGTGAGTCGTTCTTCTCCATATTGGCGATCGATCAAGGCTCTCCAGCAAAAATGAAAAACGCACCGAGCCGGGCAGCGAAGACGACGATCCGCTGGCAGAGGTCGTGGGCGGGTCAACGTCCATTGTTTTTTTTCTTTTTTTTTTTCGGGTTGGTTGGTTGGCGGATGGCTGTGGAAGAGTGTTCCCTTCAATCGAAACGCAACGGCAAAAGCAATGCTGCCAACGCCGACTGCAACAAAGTCCTCGTACGGTGATGGCTCGACAACAAGGCGCTCACGCCCGTCTCTTGCCTCGCGCCGCGAGTCCATCTCGGCGCGTCATGGCGCGCTCTTGTTTCCCTCCTCGACTGGCAGCTCGCCCAACAATCATGGTTTTGGTCCTGGTCTTGGTCCTGGTCCAGGTATCGGTCATGGCCAGAGCCACGGCAGCAATAACAGCAGCAGTAGCAGTATGAGCAATGGTGACTACACCAGTAGAAATGGCAGCCGCTCGCACGCGCGCCTGGATGCAGCGCGTTCCGCCCTGGACGACCTTCGCAACGCGTGCCAGCGGATCGTGTACGCCCACCACGCCGACCACGCCGCGTCGCTCGCACCGCCAACCCGCGACCTAGTGCGCGAATCCGAGGCGCTGCTCGACCAAGTGGACGTCATTGGTGCTGGCGCCGATCCGGCAACGGCTGCTGCCGCAACGTCTCTGGCCGACACGTTTGCGCGGCCTCTAGCCCGAGCCATTGATGCGCACCACGCAGTGCTGGATTTCGAGGACACGCTTGCGCTGACCCCGTCGGCACTCGACAAGTGCGCGACTGCTGCGCACGCGGCTGCAGCCAAGCTTGGCGACGCGCAGGCCGACAGTGGTACAGCAGGAGCCTTTGACGCGCCGATCCTGGCACTGCTGGTAGACCAGTGCGCGGCTTTGCGGTCTCAGCTCGAAGTACGCATAAATGACTGCGTGCGCGGCGCCGTGGTGGTCGAGGAACGCACCACGGTGCGCGGCAGCACCGTGCACACCATTCGCACATTGACCGTGCATCGCTTGGTGCCACCACAGGCGTCACGCATTGCTCTTACCGCAGGCCGGAAACCACCAGCTACACAGCAGCAGCACCACCGGAATGACTTGTTTGCCGCCGAACTCCTCGCCTGGGTCGCTGCGGCCGCCGACACGGCCGAGCCGTGCGACTTGTTTGTTGCTCTGCGCGCTGCCAGCATTCTCGACACGCTGTTCGCAGTGGCGGCGACGATCGTCGATACCATCTTTGCGCAATTCCTGCTACCAACGCTGGACCCACCCGACGAGGCGTTCGCCCACCACTACACGCTGTCCACCACGGCGCCACCGCACAGCGATGCGTCCACGCTGACCGTCACCCAGTCGCCCGGCTCTCCCGACTCACGCGCGACCGCCTGGATCGAGGCGCTCGACCGCGTGGCGGTGGTGTGCGACTTTGTCACTGCGTACCTGATCTTGCCCGTCGATGACGCCGCCGACGCCATGGCCGACAGCTGGCACGCGGCGGTCTCGGCCACGCTCGCGCCGCGGTTGCCACCGCTCGTGCTCGACACGGTGCTTGCCAGCGCCGTTCCGGACGACGCAAGGGATCTCGGCGCATTTGCAACTGCCGTGGCCACGCATCTGCACGGATTTGTTGCGCGGATCCAGGCCGCTGAGCTCGCGGGAGCCGGCGCTCCGGGCGACCCCGACGGAATCGTGGTCACCGACCTGCTGGCGGGTCCCGCGGCGGTGGTTCCAAGGTTCGTGCGCGCTCGTCGTGCAGCCGTGCTTTCGGCAGCTGCGGCGGCACTGAGTGAAGGCGATGCGACCGCGGCCGCCGTGCGCGCAGTCATCAATCCAGAGCTGGCGGCCATCATTGGCAACGGCAGCGCTGGTAAGGGAAAAGGGCTGGCCGGGACAAAGCCGGCAGGCAAGGCGGGCGGTGGGGGACTAGCGGCCGCTCACGCCGCCGACACTGCATCGGTGGTGTCTCTCCAGCACTCGCCCGAGTACTTGGTCTCTGCCGGTACGCTTGCGCTGGTGGAAATGATGGCGCAGCTGCTGGAACCCGAGTCGCTGGCGGCAACGGCTGCGGTCACCGCTGGTGCTGCCGATGCCACCGCGGCAGTGGTGGCGGCGGTCGAGCACGTGCGCGATATCCTGTACCTGTGGCTAGCGACCGTTCCTCCACGCGCACTGCTGACTCCAGGGGGTGCGGGGTCTATGCGTCATGGCCAGCGGCAGCGGCGGCGCCGACCGGGAGGGTCACAAACCGCCAGCGCCGTCTCGACTGCGCGCCGCGCGGCTCTGGCCCGCAACGACGCCGATCTAATGGTGCACCATCTGCTCACGGTCCCGCACACGGTGCGCAAGTCGGCTGCTCCTGCGTCGTACGGAGACGAAGAAACGCCTGCCGATCTGGTGGCGTGCGTGAGCGTGGTCGTAGATCTGGTCCCGATGGTCCGCCGGGCAGGAACTGACGTGTTCCTTGCCGCGCTGGTTCGTTTTTTTCCCTCTTTTTTTGACATTTGGGCGGGGTTCCTCACAACACTTGGTTTTTAGCAAGAGGAGCAGCTCAAGATTGCCGATATGGTCAAGGCCTTGCCTCCATTACATGATCTTGGCAACTCGGAAGACGCGCTCGAGGACGTGCAAGCGTCGATCGACGAGATCCGTCTTGTCTTGGGCGAGCTCGATGCGGCATGGCGAGGATGTCTACCCGCCGACGTGTTTGGCGAGGCCATGGACCGCGTTCGCGAGGTGTTTTGTGGGTCGGTTGCCGACGCCGTGCTGGCCATGGAACACATCTCGCGCCCGGCCGCACGCACGCTCAGTTACATTCTGTCCGAGTCGGTGTTGTCGGGAGGAGAATTCGGGTCTGCTGCCCCTGCTGCTGTGAAGGGCGGGTCTACCGCCGCAGAACTCAAGATCCAGGAGATTGTGATGATCCTGGACGCCAACTCGCGCGCGGATGGTATCCGTGCATCAGAGCGGGCACGCGGACTGACCAAAGACGAGGTTCAACTCCTTGTGCAGCGGAGGCTTTGGGATTGAAAAAAGAGAAAAAAAAAATCAATATTGGAACAAATCCCACATGGGCGCAGCCTCGGGCTCGAGTTGATCGTCGTCGCCGGCATTGGCGCTGCTGCTCCCACCATCGGCACCGGTTTGTGGTGGATTGCCGGTGCTCTTTTTGGCCTCGGCGTCAATCATGGACTGAAGGCGCTCCTCAATCTGCCTGGCCAGCCGCTTCAGCAACTCGACGCGGTCTCCCGTGACTGCCGGGTCACCGAACGCAACCACAGTATCGAAAAGGCCAGCTTCGTCGACGTGACCACCATCGCCTTCCGTCGGGTCGTGGTGCAATGGATCCGCTGCTGCTGCCGCCGCCTTCTTCTCCGCCGCGAGCTTGGCGGCAGCACGCTCATTGAAAATGTACTGCATCCGTCGCAACTGGAACGAATTTTCGGGCTTCACCTCCACTGATGCGGCCTCGGTCTCGGCCGCGAGCTCGTCCTCTGGCCGCTCTTCCGCCGGCTGGTCTTTTGCAGTGTCGGGTGCGGGCTCCATGCCGGGAGGAGGTGGGGTGATTTGCCTGACCGAGTCCTGGAACGCGAGGGACCCAAACGGACCAAGACGGTTCCCAAAGTTGCCGGCGGCCATCGAGTCAATGTACCACTGGTCGCGTTCCAGATCGCCCGCGAGCACCGGGCGGCACCCAATCAGGTGCGTAGGCCGGGCTGTCGCGGAATGGAACGCCGGTTCAGCGCACAGCCGCGGCGTGTGCAAGCTGAGCTGGTAGTTGCAGACCGAGACTTCGTTGACGATCGACATGCGCTCGATCCCGTCGTCGGTGGCGGTGGGCGAGCAGTGGTACTGCACCTCGATGGTGCGGAAACGGCCCGTCAGATCGCACTCGGTGCCGTTGCGGTACCGCACACTCACGTACCGTTTCCCACCGTGGGTCAGCAGCTCGGGGGGATCGGCAAACTGGTGGCGGCCCAGCACGTACTGCAGTGGCGGCGCCGCGTCGCCGAAATCGTGCAGCTGCACCACGTGCTTTTCGTGGCAGTACCGGTACGCCCACCACCCTTGCTGAATCGACAGACAGCCGATGCGCTTGATGGGCTCCAGTAACGCCATGGCGGCCGAGAGAATGGCCGAGTCTGAGCGGGTGTCAGTCACCTCCGGACGTGGTTCTGTGGCCATACTTTTTGCATCTGCTTCCCCAGAGAGTCCAGTGGCTGAAAACGGGGCCGGCGGGCAGTAAAAGCGCAGTTGCGAGGGGGTGGTGTAAAAGTGGTCGGCGGGCAGCGATCGTGCCTCCTGTTGTCCGAGGTATTCAGTGCCAATTTCAGAGAATGCGTATGGTATGAATACACACCGCAGCCAGGACCGGATTGGCGTGCGAGAAGGCCAGGTCGTAGGCGGTGTTGGCGTAAAAGTCGGCCAGCGGGTCGAGGGCGGCGGCTGTCGCGGTCAGAGGGATCGTTGTGATCAGCACCAGCGCCGTGACAACCAGTACCATCATCATTTTTGCGGTCATTGTGTGGTTGGTCCTGGGGCAAGAGGAGGTCTTTTAACGCAAAAATTACGCAGAATTCACTGAAGAAAAAAATGAGCAGCGACGGCCACCTCGGCCACCACGGCCAGGGCGCCGCCTCGGCCTCTGACCCGCACTCTCACGGGCCTATTGGTCACCACCACCAGCTCCTGCACCAGCAACTTCAGTACCAGCACCAGCACCCTCAATCTCATGGTCATCCGCACGGTCATGGCCCACCCCCACCACCGCCGCCGCCGTTCCTCCCGCCCCCACCGCACGCCGTTGCACCCACCGCGGTCCCGCTGCCACCGCTGCCGCCTGCCACCAATCCCACCAATCCGACTGGCAACACCGGTGCAACCTTCCGGTCTGCTTCTGGATCAGCCCTGGTCCTGCCTGGCGTACCACCGCCCCGTGCCGCCGCCGTGGCTGCCCGCAACGTGCCTCCATCCGCCCTCGGACTCTCTTCACGCCACGCCGGCTCGTCTTCCTCCTCGTCCACCAAATCTGGCGCCAAGCGCCAGCGCGGATCGGGCTCGAGCAGGGCTACTGCCGCCGCTGCTGCTGCATCTGCTGCTGCATCTGCGGGCGACGAAGAAGGCGGCCGTCCAGCCAAGCTGGCCAAGGTACGACCAACAGTCCTTTCCCCTTAATATTCATTGGATCCACTGACGGACCAACCACGCATACACACAGCACTCGCACTCGGGACCCCTGCCCACATCCACTGCCAGCGCTCCCGTGAGCACCGTCACTTCACCCATTCCGCACCATGGCCGTGGCCGCGGGAACGCTGCTGCCACCGCTGCTGCGTCGCGGGATCCGTCTCCGTTCCATTCCCGCCATGGCGGCGGCACCTTCTCAGGTGGAGACGACGATGACGGTGGCGGCGACGACGAGGGCCAGATTCGGTGCATCTGTGGGGACGCCGACGACGACGGATTCACCATCCAGTGCGACGGGTGCGAGGTCTGGCAGCACCTGATCTGCGTCGGGATTGCCCACGACAAGATCCCCGACAAGTACTTTTGCGAGCAGTGTCAGCCGCGGTCGCTCGATGTCCGACGCGCTATTGCTTTGCAGCGCGACCGTAAGCGCCGCGACGCAGAGACCGCACTGTTGTCGTCGGCGGGAGGGAAATCGTCATCTTCGGGGAGCGGTGGTGGCGGCAACGGTGGTGGTGGGAATGGTGGTGGCGGTGGTCGGGAAGGTGGCCGATCGTCGGCGTCGGCGTCGGCGCTGGGCTCGCCTGCCGTCGGGGCGGGCGATAATGCGTCAGGGTACTTTGATCCGTCGACCACCCTGGGTCCCGCTCTCACGGCTGCGGCGGCCCTTGCTGCTGCTGCGGCAGGGGTGTCGGCGGGTCCACACCATCATGGACACCCGTCCTCTGCGCCCGCCACGTCTGCGTCTGCCGCCATTGCCCTTGCTGCTGCCGCCGCGAGTGCCGGTATGGCTGCCTCCTCTGCCAGTGGCCTCATGGGGACTGCTGGTGGGGGCGGCAGCGCTCCTCCATCACTGGCTGGCCTGCCCACCGGTACTGCGCCCGCTGCTGCTCGCAATCGCAAGGGCCAAAGTTCGAGCTCGTCATCGCGCTCACGCAAGGACGGTGGCGCGGCAAAGTTGACGAGTGAAGCCAGCAGCAGTTCGTTGGACCGGAAGCGCGGCTCGGGCGCAAAGCGCGGCCCGAAACCACAACCACCCTCTGGCGCCACCACCCCTCTCATGTCGTCCAACAAACCCGGTGGACCTGCGCTCGACGGAGCAGCACTTCAGCTTCTGAGTGCTGCTGCTGCTGCAGCGCCGTTACCCTCGTCGTCATCCACTCGGCTCATGCAGCAACCGCCAAGCGGCGGCCCAGTGGGTGCTACATATGCCTCGGCGGTGATGCTGGGTACGCGGGGGATGGGAGCCACCGCCGGTGGCGGGTCGGGGGCTCGGGGCCCCGTGTCTACCGCTGCGACAGCATCTGGCAGCGTTGAGGGAGACGACACTGAGGTGGAGGACGGCGGATCAGATGGGGGCGATGCCTCGATCGTATCGGTCGTGTCGGCGATCGCTGCAACCATGCTGGCCTCTTCCACGCTCGAGGGCTTGCGCGTTGGCCTGGATGCGTTTGTTGACCCACCTTACTCGCTCATCACGCCCGCTCCGTTCTCTGGTGCTGCGCCCTTGACTCCTGCAGCAGTTGCCCACGTCCTGGTCCAATCGAAATCCAATGTCATGGTCTCTGGCGGCGCAGCCGTCTCTTGGGGCGATCGGGAGCCTGACGCATTTGCACCTCGCTCCCCTACCCCACAGGTGCAGGTTCGCTCCGCCGCGGTACCATGGACCGTCTTTCTCGTGGCGGCGCGCGGACCCAGCTCCAGGCTGTTTCCCTTCCCGTCCCCCTATGCGCTTCCACCCGCCCAGCAAGACTCGCCGCAGATTCGCCGGATTGCTGGTGGAGGGTCATCGTCTACACGTGGGCGTGGCATGGGCAATGCTGGTTCGTCTTTATATTTATTTACATGTTTGTACCAGCACTCAATCTTTTAAAGAAACAGACAAGGTGTTTACCATTCGCGCCCAGTCCACTCAAGGCGTTTCCTTTCCGTCGCTGCTCCCCGGGATTGCCATCGATGCCCCGCCAACGGATCCGCTGACAGGTCCCAGCACCACCGTCGCGCGCGAGGCGATCTCCGCCGGAACCTCGGTTGCAGAGTGCAGCGGATGGCTCTACCCAGCGACCAATGCACCTCATCTCCCTACTCCCCACGCATTCCGCATTCCGGGACTGCCCCTGATCCTGGACACGAGCAAATCGTCCTTGCCGATCCGAGGTTGTCGGCGCGGATGCAAAGGAAACGTGCGGTTCACAACGCACGTCCGACCCGACGCACCGTTAACGCCGTCCATTCGACTGGTCACCACCCGCGACGTGGCCGAGGACCAAGTGCTGGCGGTTGCGTGGACCAGCGAAGAGCTTTCGGCCCTCAGCCATTACAGACCCACCAACACCATGCCGTGTTTGCTCTTTGAATGTACCCAGTGCCCGCTAGCCACCTACGCATCGTGCGGACTGTACCAGGCGCTTGCTCAGAACGCATACTTGATGGTGGTTCCTGTGACTCCCAATCCGATCGCTGACCCTACTCCCATCTTGCGCCCTGACATGGCAGCCGGGTTATTGTCCGCTGCAGTTGCTGCAGCTGCTGCCGTGGGCAAACCAGCGTCGCCACCATTTGCGTCGTCATCAGCTCCACCACCAGGGACTGCAGCTGCGGCGGCCGGGAGTGTACCTATTCTCTATGGTAGCAGTGGTGGCGGACGGACTCCAAGCGGCGGCAATGGCAGCAGTGCCTCTGCTCGCCGACGTCTGGTCTCCCCCGCATTTTCGGCGCTGGGCCTCGCATCGCTCAACAACTCGGCCAGCTCGAGCATGTCGTCGCTGTCCATGATCGCTCCTCCTCCTCCTCCTCCTCAGGATCCTTCAGCGGCCGCGGGCTCTGGCCTCGTTAGAAGCTGGATGCACGATTCTTCACACTACTTGGCGTCCCCGCCGCTCGCCGACTCCGGCGACCCGGACTTGGCGCAGCTGCGGTCGCGCGAGCGCGCACTAATGTTGGCCATCAACCTGATACAGCAGCGCGTGCAGCGGCGGGTGGTGCAAGCGCAACAGCAACAGCAGCAACTGGGACTGGACGATGCCGGGTACAGCCGAGACGAGACCGATGACGAGATTGATTCCGATGGCAACGGCCAAGACGACAGCGACCACGACAGCGGCAGTGGCATGAATGGTGGGAACGCGCTCAAGGCCGTGTCGTCAGCGGTTCGCGGCGCCGCTCGCCGCGGTCGCACTCGCGACCTGGCGCGGCCCGTCGATATTCTCACCGACTCGGACCGTGACTCGGACGATGACCGCCCGTTCCGCGTCCAGGTGCGGCCCATGAAGCTCGTGGCGTCGGCCGCGCTCCCGAGTTTGGGCACCCGTTCTCAGCCAAGGGCTGCTGCTGCTGCCGCTCCCCCAGTCGTGTTCTCTCAAGCAAGTCGAACCGGATTTGCTGGAAAGCGCGCTTGGTTGTTGCAGCGAACGACCGGATCCGTGGCTCCACTCGTTCCTGCCGATGCTGCTACTTCGACCGTCACTGATCCAAGCAACAAATCGAACGCCGTCGATCAAGAAGACGCAATGGCGGTCGATTCACCCACTACAGTGATTGCGACGACCGTCGCAACGGAGTCAGTAGCGCCGGCGTCCCCAGCTCCAAGCGGCGGCGGGACCGAGACGGATATCGACGTGGTCGGGTTTTCGCGCGCGGGGTCCGAGGAGGACGCCATGGACGTAGATCATGCCCCTCCACTCCGCATTCCTTTCACCAACCTCTCCCTGGAGCATGATGTGCCGAGCAAGCCTGGTCCGTAACTTTTTTTACTTTTCCAGAGCGTGGCATTCATTGTATTGACATTGGAAATAGATCTCCGCCTGGCCCCATCGCCAGCGCTACCCGGGCCCAAGTCGGCACCACTGATGCGCACCGAGGAGCGGCCGCGTACCGTGTCGTCGCGGAGCGTGCCGGACGTGCAGACTGCGAGCAATCCGCTGGCGCCGCGCCGCAGCGAGCTAGTTTCTGCCCCTGCTGCCAATGTTACATCCACTACAACAACACCAGCGACAGCGATGGAGATTGAAGAGGGCGAAGTGTCGTCGCCACCCGCCACGGTAGCATCGCCGCCGGTGATTGCCGCGGCCCCTATGCGCCACGGTCTACCCCCGATTCCGCGGCTTGGCGTGGGCACCGGCGGATCGGGTTCGAGTGGAAGCAGTAGCGGTGCAGGCACGGGAGCAGTCCTTCATCGTGCAGGCAGTACCTCCCCGCCAGTGCTGCCCAGCCGTCCCGACTCGCGCCACGTGTACCGGTCGTCGCCGCCCAGCGGCCCCACATCCACCTCCGCACTTGTGTCACCGCTCATTCCGCGCCGCGCGTCCGGTAACCTGCCTCTGGTCGTTGGGACCGGAACGCTCGCGTCGTTCGCGGCGGTGGCAGTCAGCGAATATGCTCCGAGCAGTGGTAACAGCGGCAGCCAGACCCGCGGCGGCCCGTCGCCCGTGGTCGGGTCGGGCCGGTCTAGTTTGCCGCCAACGCCGCCGCCGCTGCCGCAGCAGCTGGGGGTGTTGCTCCCACTGCCGCCGGCCACGTCCACGCGCGCCCTCGGGAGCGCCGCTTCAGCGACGGCGACGGTATCAGTGGTGACGACTGCAACAGCGATGTCGGGTGGCGGTGACGACAACGTGAATGCCCTTTCGGCCCAGGCAGTCGTAGCCACCGTCATTGCACCTCCTGTCGTCGCCAACTCAGACGCCGCCACGTCAGTACCTACACCTCAGGCGGGACCTGCTGCAACATCGACTCCAGTTCCCGATCCGACGCAAGCAGGACTGGACGCAACTTCACAACAACCGCAACCATCACAACCGCCACCTGCTGCGCCCAAGCGCTTGTCGCTGGCCGATTACAAGAACCGCGCCAAGCGTGCTGCTGTTCCCGCAACTGCCGCCAGTGGCGGTGGTGGTGCGGCGCCTTCCGCGTTTGTTCCACTGATCCCACCGACGTTGACGTCCAATACGCAACCTCCGATCGCAGAGAAGCGTGAGGAGGGCGAGGAGCGAGGATGATATTTATTGGATCGGATGCATTCTTACTTTTAATCAAACGAAAGCAAGTGAGCGACCTTTTTCTTGCGCTTCTTGGGTGCGCTGGTACTGCTCGAGGTGCTCGTGGTTGTCGTTGATGGTGGTACCGAGGATGTTTTCTTTTGGTACAAGGGCTTCCCCGTGTCCGGATCCACAGCCGGTCCTCGGCAAAAAGCAGTCTCTTCCGCCGTATTGGCACCTTCACCAGCAGTAGCACCCGGCTCCGGCACCACCGCGCTCAGATCGGCGTTTGGGTGCATGATCCGCAGCTTGGTTCGGTCCGCGTCCGATAACTGATGGCGCAAATCAGCAAATTGGTCATCGTCGGCCACGATAAGCGGACCATCGTCCTCGGCGTCGGGGTTTGCACCGTTAATCGGGGCGGTGGCCCGTACTCGCCGTTCCTCGGTTGCCAGGCCCGCTTCGGCCTTGAACGCGTGCAGGAACTTGGGCGTCGGCATCGCGTAGGTCAGGCCCTGGCGCATCTGGTACGAGCCCATCTTGCGCTGCGGTGGTGATGGCGACTGGGATGTTTCTGTTGGTGGTGGACGGTCGTGGGCGGCGGTGGGGCGATCGCGGGCATTGTCGTGAGAAGTAGCCCCAGGGGGTGAGCGGGAGCGGGTACGACGGCGGCGGTCCATTTTTTAGAGGGGTACGAGGTACGAGGTGCGGGAATGGTCACGGACGCGTTGAATTGAAAAGACGCGTTTCCCTTCACGACGACAACGACGCCCAAAAGGAAAAAAAAACAGAGAAAAATGGAATTGGCAACCGTCGTCGCCCTCGCCATCGCCGTGGCCGCGATCGTGGCGCTGGTCATGGTCCTCACTGGCCGCTCGCCCGCCACCCTCCTCCCATTGTCGTCAGCATCGTCGTCAGCCAAATCCCGAACCCTGGGCAAAGACGTGGTCCTGGTCGGCGCGCCCAACGCGGGAAAGTCAGCGCTGCTGCACCGTCTCGCCACCTCCACCTACCCGACCCGGCCCACCGCTCCGTCTCTGGTCGAGAACCGCGCGCTGGTGAAGCTGGATGATGAAGATGATCAAGTGACCATAATCGACTGTCCCGGCCACGCGCGACTGCTGGCTGTCACTGCCGCCAATTTGGCCCTGGATGCGTCAACGGGCTTGCCGCTGCCCGGCGCCACGGCTCCGCGACTGATACTGGTGGTGGTCGATGCCACTATGGTGGTGCACGCGGCCGCGGTCCGGCGGGACGCCGCGGAGCGGCTGGCGATGGCCCTGGACTCGGTGGACCCGGCGCTCCTATTGCCATCGGCATCGTCGGTTGAGGCGACTGCAGGGGACCGGATCCGCATTGTCGCCACCAAGGCCGATGACCCACTTGCCGCGTCGCCCGTGCAGATCCGGACGGCATTGCAGGACGAGTTGCACGCCCTTCGCGTCGCGCGCGCGTCCAGCGTCTCGGCGCTCAACACCCGTGCCAACAACGCTGACGACAATGAGGACGATGGACGACGCCGCCGTAACCAGCACCGCCACGGTACCCCACAGTCAGTCCCACGCATCTCACTCGCCGACCTCGGGATCGCCGACATTGTTGTCGTGTCGGCAAAGTCCAACGAGGGTACTGACAACCTTCGCCAAGTGCTCTCTGACCTTCTCGCGGCCTAAAATAAAGGGTTGCATGAGGTCGCCCTCGATCGTATATATCCGGTGGTAGGGAAGGGAAATATAATGAAAAAATAACAAGTTACTGCTGCTGCTTCTTGGTAAACTGGGCCGAGCATTTTGCCATGGTCGATGACGCGCGCGAGATCGGGTCCGTCAGGTAAAAGTCGTCAATGATAAGCGGCAACACCTTGGTCGACGGCCGCGGGGCAGAAGACGAATAAGAAGACGAAGCCGCAAACGCCGCCGCCAGAGGGACAGCGGCCGCTGGCTCGCGCTTAAAGTACGACGTCAGCGTCGGCGACACCTCGGCCATGCGGTCGCGGACCGCGTCCAGGTCGTCGTACGCCAGCGGAGTCCCCGCCACCTCCGAAAGGGCCCGAATGATTTGCCAGTCGTCGCGTGCGGCACCTGGAGCCGACACCGCCGCGGTGGTGTGCTGAGCCCGGCCCTCAGTGTTGACGTAGGTGGCGTTCTTCTCAGTGTACGCGGCACCGGGCAAAATCACGTTGGCAAGGGCCGCTCCCGCGTCGCCGTGGTGGCCCTGGTACACCACAAATGCGTCGGTGGCCACTTCGGCCGCCGGCAGGTTGTCGGCGTTGAGCAGGTACACAAACTTGGCTGACTTGACGGTCGCCGCATCGTGGCCCGTGTACCCGGCATCGAGCGCCGCCACGTGCGACGCCGCACGGTGCAGGATCGCCACGCCGTTCCACTCGGGTTGCACCAGCGCCGGCAGCTGCGTCTGCACCAGCTGCTGCACCGCCGACAGCACGTACGCCTGGTCCGCGTGGCCAAACACGCCCGACCCGACCACAATCATCGGCTTCTTGGCCGCCGCCAGCGTCTTGGCGAACGGGTGCGACCCGTCCACGATCTTGGCCAGGTCCGCCGCCGACGCGCCAATGTGGTCCACCTCGTAATTGAGCTCGGGGAGCGTGCCCACGACCGCAATGTCGGAACCGGCAAGGTACCCCTTGCGCAGGCGCGTGTTGATGATGGGCGCCTCGTGGCGCGGGTTGGTGCCAATCAACAGTACCGCGTCGGCCTCCTCGACGCGGCCAATGGCGGTGTTGAACAGGTACGTAGAGCGCACGTCCGCGACCGCCGGCAGCGGCGCATCGACCGTCAGGTCGTCTGCGCCCATGCGGTGGAACCAGTCCCGGAGGGCCACCAGCGACTCGGCGTCGGCCAGATCGCCCGCGACCGCCACCATCTGCGCGGGAGACGCGTTGCGGGCCGCATCGGCCACCGCCGCCAGCGCCTCCTCCCAAGTGGCGGGCACAAACGTGTCGCCGCGGCGGATCATGGGCGTGGTCAGGCGCTGGCGCTTGAGGCCATCGCACGCAAACCGGGTCTTGTCAGAGATCCACTCCTCGTTGATGTCGTCGTTCTCGCGCGGCAGCACCCGCAGCACCTCGAGCCCGCGCGAGTCGACGCGGATGTTGGACCCGACCGCGTCCAGGACGTCGATCGACTCGGTCTTGCGCAGCTCCCACGGGCGCGCCTTGAACTCGTACGGCTTGGACGTGAGCGCGCCCACAGGGCACAGGTCCACCAAGTTGCCCGACATTTCCGACGCCAACGCCTTCTCCACGTAGGTCCCAATCTGGGTGTCGTTGCCGCGGCCAGTGGTGCCCAAGTCGGTGGCACCAGCGACCTCGTTCGCGAACCGCACGCAGCGCGTGCACTGAATGCAACGGGTCATGGTGGTCTTGACTAGCGGGCCCAGGTTCTTGTCCTCGACCGCGCGCTTGCCGACGGGCTCCGCAAACCGCGACCGGTCGCCGCCGTACCGCACCGACTGGTCTTGCAAGTCGCACTCGCCGCCCTGGTCGCAGATCGGGCAGTCGAGCGGGTGGTTGGCCAGCAAAAACTCCATCACGCCCTCGCGCGCCTTCTTGACCACGGGCGTGTTGGTCTTGACAATCATGCCCGGCATCACCGGCATCGCGCACGACGCCTGCGGCTTGGGGCTTTTTTCAATCTCCACCAGGCACATCCGGCAGTTGCCGGCAATCGCCAGTCGGTCGTGGTAGCAGAACCGCGGAATGTCCACGCCCGCCTGTTCGCACGCCTGGATCAGTGCCGAGCCTTGCTCCACCCGCACCGACTTGCCGTCAATGGTGATGTCGACCAGCGCACGGCGAGGGGTGGTGGTCGAGAACGAGGCGCGGGCCGCGGTCAGGCGCGTTACTGCGAGCAGTATCAAATTACGTACAAAGGAATAGATTATAGGGTCGTCCGAGGGCAGGTCATATACGGTAATAAATATTGGTGAGTAAAATAATTCGAATATCAACAAAATTCCGTTTCCTCCGTTCCACTGGGCGGCGTATCGAGCGCGGCCAACCGTGGGCGGGGTACGGAATCGGTTACGAAAAACATCTCGGCCGTACCAGCGAGCGAGCGAGTGAATGACCGCAGCATAGTATATTTTTGTTGTAGACCCAAGTAAAAGAGAGGGCGACTTATCATCAAACATCAACCTTTCGACTTGCCGGCGACTCGTCGTCGGACATAGCCGTGAATTCCCCTTCCTCTAATGGGTACATGTCCCCTTGGTCCCATGGCTCGTTCTCCTCATTGTCCCACATTTCCTGCTGCTGGTACTTTGCCTCGCGTTCCGCTTCCTCGCGCTCAAACGCCAACTTCCACTCTGCCCACAGATCAGGCAAGAGTTGCACGTATCCTCCTTGCGCGTACCCCCACTCCACGCGCCACAGACACAGGGGATCGGCCATGTCTGCCTCTACCAGCTCCACCACCAATCCCATCCTGGCTGCCGCCAGCGACCCAAGAAACTGGGCGAAGAGAGGTAATGTCCGGAATGCGCAGCGCACCAGTGGAAGGCGCCAGAGATCTGCAACGGATATTGCGTGAGTCGCCTCATCCTGCTGCTGCTCAAGAGGAAGAACCGCATGTGCCCTTGCTAGTGCACGCGCAACCGCTTCGATCAGGTCCTGTTGCAGGCTTCCCTGGTCCTCTTGCGAATCAATGTTCGATGATTGGGACGAGGGACCAAAAAGAGGGAGCAAGTCGGGGCCCTTGTGCCACGGGTACTCGACGCGGCGCACAAATGTCCACGGGCTGTCCTGGGTGCGTTGATGTTGCAACAGAGGTGGTGGCGGTGTCAGCTCGGCGACCGGCCACTTGTTGGCGAGCTCTGCCGTTGCGCCGGGCCGCATAAAGACGGCAAACTGGGTTGCGGGTCCCGTGTCGTCGTGCTCGCGGCGATCGCAGCACGGATAGGTGCCGCACCCGGTCAACGTGTACGTGTACCCGTAATCCGCGGCAGCCTTGTCGCACCATGCCTTGAATTCGTCTCGCGTCCACTCGAACCGGTGGTCGGCGTCGCGCACCTTGCGCGGGTTGGGGAAATGAACGTTGAATTCTCGGTTCTGGGTTAATCGGGTCACAATCGGGGACCAACGACCATAGCAAAGAAATTGACACGTACTGGCGTCGAGACGACCACGATTTTGGGCCGATAAAAGTCAAAGAGCGCGCGTGGAAGGGCGGCAAGTGGGCCAGGGTCTAAATGCTCAATGACCTCGCTCAGAACCACGACATCGATGCCCTCGAGCCGCGCGTCACGGCCGACGATCGACCCGCAAAACAAGTCCACGATAAACGGCCGCTCGCGTAGCTGATGCAGGTCGGCCTCAGTTGGCTCCACGGCGGCGGCCGCCAGCATGTCCGGGTCCAAATCCACGCAAGAGATGTGCGCATAGTCGCACGAATTGGCCAGGACCGATGCAAGGCCGCACGTGTTGCATCCGAGGTCGGCCACCTTTGTTGTTTTATCCAGTTTGTGTCGGTCCAGCATTCTGTGAAGAAAAAAAAAACGAAAACGGACCCAATCGATTAAGGCCGAGTGCTCGCGCAGAACCGAGAGCACGACCGTGCGCCGTTGTTCCCAGAGTCGCGGCCAGAACTGGCTTTCAAGGCTCGCTTCCATTTTCTTTTACTAGATGGTACAATTTACGAAAAACTGCGTGTCGAAAAAAGCGTTACATTTGCAAGTCGCGATACACGCCTGTCACAACCAATCCGGAAATCCAAGGAAATGGGAAGAGCTGAAACAACGTGATCTCGATCCTGTACA
>MU624875.1:0-19357 GCA_025349905.2 Blastocladiella britannica
ATCCACGAATCTTAACTTAAAATATTGCATTGGAAAAAAAAAAAATTTGGGCCAGGACTCCTCCGTCTTGCCATTTCGCTCATCAGCAGCACAGCGGCGTTGCTCATGCCAGACCATGACGCAAATGTCGGTAGGTACAGCGTGCACCAGGTGGGCGACAATATACCTGGCCTTGGCAAGAGTCCGATCGCTGAGCAGTCATCCAAAGTCGTGGCAGACAGCGGCGTATTCTTCGTCAATCACGAGGGCGGCAGACGAGCGTCAAAGCCCGGAGCGGCGCAGAAATTAGCAGTTTGGTGACATTTTCA
This sequence comes from Blastocladiella britannica, assembly GCA_025349905.2. Classification (NCBI taxonomy): domain Eukaryota; kingdom Fungi; phylum Blastocladiomycota; class Blastocladiomycetes; order Blastocladiales; family Blastocladiaceae; genus Blastocladiella; species Blastocladiella britannica. The sequence goes on from MU624875.1 coordinate 309, forward strand.
AGCGCGCCGGCGAGGCGATTTCATCGTCGACTGCGAGCGAGATCAAGCGGCATGGTGCTGTGGGAAGCCGTGTCACCCGAGTGGAGGCCACGCGCCGCCCTTATTACCCAGTGCATCACCTTGAATGTCGTGCCGCACGTCCTCGTCGTCGGTCGTCGGTCGTCGAACAGAGCCTTTAAAATGGCGGTGGAATGTAATTGCAGGTCGCCGCCTGTGGACGAGCGAATCGCGGAGCGGGTGCCATTTGAGGCGGCGCAAATATCAATGGTGGATGGGGGCGACTGTGCGCCTCGTCCGAGGGCAAGGAGGAAGAAGAAAAGTCTTAGGCAAGATTCACATACGTAATTGTATTTTTTCCTTTCGTATTATTATTATCCTTTAGTCGCGTAATCAATCGATACCGGCACAGTACTTGGCCGATGTAATACGGACACGGCCCATTGGAGTCAAGCCTAAAAATATGCCGGGATAGGATTGCGCAATTCCCGTGTTCAGTTTTTTTTTTTTTCACTGAAGAAAAACGACACGCGAATTGTCAGCGTTGCTTTTCTGTTGACCATTCAAAAGCAGCACGCGTCCTCTCCCTACTCTCCCCCACCACGCGCGTCGGATTTCTCTTTCGCGCCCTCTTATTGTCGTCCGTGTCTCTCCACGCTCTACTCCCCCCATACACTTATTTGCACACACGCGAACAAAAATGACCTCGTTTGACAACAACAACGATACCTTCCTCTTCACCTCCGAGTCGGTCGGTGAGGGTCACCCTGGTACGACTTTTCTCGTTGCTGCCTTGTTTTTCTGTTGTTATCGTGGCGACGCGGGTGCACAGCCTTATTCCTTTGGGCACTGCTTTCAATTTTGTCTGCACGCGACAACAGCACTCTCGGAGCCGGTTCCATGTGCTACATGGTCCAATTGAGCAATAACAAAAACTGACAATAAAAAAAACAGACAAGATCTGCGATCAGGTCTCTGACGCGATTCTCGACGCGTGCCTGGCCGAGGACAAGTTCTCCAAGGTGGCGTGCGAGACGGCGGCCAAGACGGGCATGATCATGGTTCTGGGCGAGATCACCACCCGCGCGACCCTGGACTACCAAAAGATCATTCGGTCCACCATCAAGAAGATTGGCTACGACGACTCGGCCAAGGGTTTTGACTACAAGACGTGCAACGTGCTGGTGGCCATTGAGATGCAGTCGCCCGACATTGCCCAAGGCCTCGTCCAGGAGGGCGACGCCGTGGAGAAGATTGGCGCCGGTGACCAGGGCATCATGTTTGGGTATGCTTTCCCTTATTTTTGACTTTTTTTCCCCCTTTGTGGCTTCCCCAACCATGCACTGGAATCACTCATAACTCATACCAAATGAAACAAACAGCTACGCCACCGAGGAAACCCCCGAGCTCATGCCCCTGACCATCATGCTTGCGCACCACCTGAACGCGCGTCTGTCCGAGTGCCGCCGCAACGGCGAGATGTCGTACCTGCGTCCCGACACCAAAACGCAGGTGACGGTCGAGTACAAGCTCGACAATGGCCAGCCGATCCCCCTTCGCGTCGACGCTATTGTCATCTCTACCCAGCACGCCGAGGAGGTCACCAACGAGAAGCTGCGCGCCGACCTGCGCGAGAAGGTGATTGCCAAGGTAATTGACGCCAAGTACCTGGACGAGCGCACCAAGTACCACTTGCAGCCCTCTGGCCGGTTCGTGATTGGTGGCCCGCAGGGTGACGCTGGCGTCACTGGCCGCAAGATCATTGTCGACTCGTACGGAGGCTGGGGCGCGCACGGCGGTGGTGCCTTCTCGGGCAAGGACTGGTCCAAGGTCGATCGGTCGGCGGCGTACGCGGCCCGCTGGGTCGCCAAGTCCGTGGTCGCTGCGGGCCTCGCCCGTCGTTGCCTCGTGCAGACCTCGTACGCTATTGGTGTGGCCGAGCCCGTGTCCATCCACGTCGAGACCTACGGTACCGGTAAGAAGTCGGACGCCGAGATTCTGCGGATCATCAAGAAGAACTTTGACATGCGTCCCGGAAAGATCGTGCAGGAGCTCGACCTGTGGCGCCCGATCTACTCGGCCACCGCTTGCTACGGTCACTTTGGCCGCTCCGAGTTCCCGTGGGAGCAGGTCAAGAAGCTCGACCTGAACTAAAAAGTAGTCCAGATTGGGTGTGTGTAAGAATGTGACGACTAAATACAAATGGTAATTTTTTTTTTAATTTTCCTTTTAAAAGTATGCGAGAGTGTATTTAGCACATTTCATTCAAATTACTCGCCAGTCTCCAACGAAATCCTTCCCTCATCTGACTTGACAAGCCAAAACGGCTGCAACTTGGGTACTGCCAGATCGGCGACCATCCAGAACTTGCACCCGCGCTTCTCCTGCGCGTCCCACCACGGCCCGTTGGCCCATGATCCGTGCGGTAAAGCGGTGGGAAAGCAAATGATCCGCAGCCCGTTGGCAACGTGGCGGTCAAAGATCCAGTCCAAGGGCTCACCAAAGGTCGCAGCGGTCAGTGCGAACCACATCTCGTCCGGATCAAAGGTGCGCGATGTGCGCTGCTGCTGCTGCCGAGACTGCCACCACCTAAACAGCCAGTCCTTGACCTCAAGAGAGTCACTGGAGCCCGTGAAATACGTCAGTGCAGGTAACAGCGCCAGCTCGAGCTGGTGCCGGGCGGCAAAGTCGATCCAGAAATGGACGGCAAGCGGTTTCCCGCTTTCAACGGTGGCGGTGAGAGCATGTTGCATGGCGGGTCGCGACAAAAAGCTCGATTTGGGAAAGGCCGGGTCGTTGAGCACCACCGACTCCCACCACCGCACTGTTTCCACTTGGCCGCCACAGCAAGCAACATGAACAAAGTCGGTCCACAGTTGACGGTTGTTGAGAAGTTGGTGAATAAACTGCTGCGAGCACCCTTGCGTGATCATGGACCAGCACGCCTGGAGCGACAGCAGCGACGGGGTACGAGCGACCCGAGTGAATTCCCAGATCCACGCTGTGGCGAGCTGTTCCTTGTTCAATGTACCATTGTTGAATTGCCACCAGTAGCGCAACGACTCTGGGTTCCCCGGCTCTGCACTGAGGTACCGCGTGGGAGCAGACTCGGCCGGCGTCGCGCGGCCATCGGCCAGCAGCTGGTGCCACCACTCGAGCACTTTTACGCGGCCATGGATCGTTGCGGCCGTCAGCGCCTTGGAAATGGCGGTGGCATTTCCCCACCGCATGAACTGCTGCTGCGTACGGCTGAGCCACCAGTCGAGCGCTTGAATAGAACCGGCTCCAGAGGCGCGAATCACGGCGACAAAAGACCACCGGAACGAGCACTTGGGAGTAGACCGACATTTCTCGTACCACCAGTCCAAAACTGAGATCTCGCCAGCAAATGAAGCTGCCGCGACCAGTTCGCGGCCCAGAAGCGTCCAGTTGAGTTTCTGCGGATGCACCATGGCCTGCGTGCGGTCCCACATCCAAATTAGCGCCGCCAAGTCGCCCTCTCGAGCGGCCTGGCAGACCCACTCGATCGTGGTCGAGTCGGCGGCGTACACTCGCATAACCGGATCCACGGCCGTCAGCAGCCAGAACTGCGGTGGGTCGTCTGAATACTCCCGAAGCCACCAGTCCATCGCGTCCCGCTGCCCATGCTCAAAGTGGTACTCAAACATCAACGTCCGTGCGGGTCCGACCGGTCGAATCCACAGCGGGTTCGCTCGCCACCAGTCCAGGACCACGACCGATGATATGCGGTGAAGGACGAACAACTTGATCAGGAAATACTCGCGCGCCTTTTCCAATTTGAACGCATCGTGCACCTTGTCCCACCACCAGTCGAGGACGTTGGTGGTTGCATGGTCCACGCTGTTACTCGGTACATCTCGAAGCAGCTCGGAGAGATTGCGTGCGGTCAAGTCCGTGGCGGCGGCGCGGACCAGGAACCAATCGAGCAAATCCAGGTCGCCGAGTGCGGCGGCGGCCGCAAAAACGGGCGGTCTCGGAGGAAATACGTCCGGGTGCTGGGCAGCGATGGCGGTCATCGTGGCGATCCGGTCTTGGGTGGTCTCCGAAGCTGATTTCGACAATTGCGCGGCGGCCGCACGTGCCATCAGTTGGGCGTAGTCGAGCTGAGGGAATGACGCTGCTAGCCAGCGCAGAGTATCTGAGTCCATGACCGAGCAATAAAATGATACAAGAGCCTCTATGGCGGTGCATAAGCGAGACCGGGGCAGCAGCCGGATCAGGCGCTTGTCGGTCATTGTGGATTGGGCGACTGCTAAAGGAGACAATTGCTCGAATCCGCGGGCCAGCAGGGCCGGGAGCACTTTGGGTGCGTGGTTGCGACATAAAACCCGCGATATCACCAGCACGTCGTCCAGCTTAAAACACGATTCCACGGCGGAGGCGAGAATGAGGTTACAGACATCAAAGATCATTTTTTGTAGACCCCAAATTTTCTGGATGAGGAAAGACGATTAACAATGAGCCTTTAATTCAACCGAATATAAAAGGTGAAATTCTGCGTACCATGCCAACAAGCCGGGCGTCGGCCTTGCTCGGTCAGCGCCTTCTGGCGCGCGGATTTCTCCTTGTCGTTGCGGCGCTTGGCCACGATCTTCTCTTACTGCACATAATAAATGCGCTAATGGGAATGCAGAGTCAGAAAAAAGTGGACCTATCAAGAAAACGGAGACATACCTCCTCCTCTGTCGTGTCCGTAGCGGAACCCGACATGGCCCCGCTCTCGGCGGCCTTGAAGCGCGCCTCCTGCGCAGCGATACCTTCCCCCAAGAAATCCTTAAGGCGGCCAGCAACAATGTCGCTCTGCGTGGCCAGCGCAAGGTAACCACCACGAACGAGGCCCTTCCTCATGCGCTTAGCAGCCTTCACCATAGGAAGACCGTCGTCCACGTGTGCCTGGACGGCCTCCGTGATTGCGGCCCTCATGGCAGGGAGCGCCAAGTTGGTCTTGGTGAGCCCGCCATGGCACATGCCCGCAATGATCTGCGTCGTCATGTCCGGGATCGGGGGAGGACGGGGGCTTCGAGAGCGCCAACGGGAAGGGAGCCGGCGAGGATGGAGGGCAAGCACGACCCTGTGTGGGAAATGGTTTAGCCGGTGGCTTTTTTGGAGCTTGCTGGAATGGAGGGTACGACGAGCAGGGAAATAAGAAAAAGAGATAGGGGAGCACGCACCCTCACTCTGCCTATGGACGACATATACATATATATGAAGCTCGTGCCGTGGCGACATCTCCTCTTAGCGGAGGTGGGGTGAGGAAGCGCAAAAGAGAAACAAGACGAAAAACACTTTTTTCAAAGCATTTTATTAACAACAGCAATCAGAAATGCAAGCATCCACCGCCGCCGCATCCGATCCCTCGGCCCTCACTGCGGGTGCCGAACGTGCCGCCCAGTACAAGAACCGTGGCGCACTCAAGGAGGACGATCTGCGCCGCAAGCGTGGGGACCAGCAGGTCGAGCTGCGCAAGCAAAAGCGCGAGGACAACCTGGCCAAGCGCCGCAACATTGCCTTTGCCACCGACGGGCAGCCTGACGAGGAGCTGACTGCTGGGCCTGTATTTATGCTTTTTCATACTGTAAGGTGAGGACAATTGACTAAAATAACCAACTAAACATATAGCTGATCGAGCAGCTTGGCCTTCTGACCGCCAACCTCGCCTCCAACAACGTCCCGCTCATGACCGAGGCCGCCAGTGCCTTTCGCAAGCTTCTTTCTCGCGGTATATCCCTTCCTTAACTCATATTCGATTCCCAAGACAACTAATACTGCAAAAAAAAAAGAAAAACTGCCCCCAATCGCCGAAGTCGTCCAATGCAACGTGGTCCCGCGGTTCGTCGAGTGCCTTGCCATCGACGCGCCCCTGCTTCAGTTCGAGTCGGCCTGGGCCCTGACCAACATTGCCTCGGGCACCTCGGAGCAGACCGAAGTGGTGATCCAGTCGGGTGCCGTTCCCGCTTTTGTGCGTCTGCTGCGGTCCAAGACCGTGGATGTGGTCGAACAGGCGGTGTGGGCGCTGGGCAATATTGCGGGCGACTCGCCCGTGTACCGCGACATGGTCATGGAGCACGGGATCCTGCTGCCCCTTTTGGACATTCTCAACGGTCAGGGGACCAAGCCGTCGCTGGTGCGTAACGCCGCGTGGTGCCTGTCCAACTTGTGCCGCGGGAAATCGCCCGTGCCCAATTGGGAGGCGGTCTCGGTGGCGCTGCCGACGCTGGCCAAACTTCTATACTCGCACGACGAGGAGATCTTGATCGACGCCACCTGGGCCATCTCGTACCTGTCGGACGGCAACAACATCAAGGTGCAGGCCGTCATTGACACGGGCGTCTGCCGCCGCCTCGTCGACCTACTCTCGCACTCGTCCACCGCCGTCCAGACCCCAGCGCTGCGCACCGTGGGCAACGTGGTCACGGGCGACGATTTCCAGACCCAGATCATGCTCAACGCTGGTATGCTGCAAGGAATTGGAACCTTGCTGTACTCCCCACGCGAGGCGCTGCGGAAAGAAGCGTGCTGGACGCTCTCCAACATCACTGCCGGCACAGGCCCGCAAGTGCAGATGGTGATTGATGTTGGACTGGTGCCGCCGCTGATCCACCACATGACGCACGGCGACTTCAAGACCAAGAAGGAGGCGTGCTGGGCGCTGTCGAACGCCACGGCCTGTGGACTCGAGTACCCGGGCCAGATTGCGTATTTCGTTGCTCAGGGCATCCTTGAGCCGCTGGGCGAGCTTCTGGGTTGCATGGACGCCAAGCTGATCAACGTGGTCTTGGACGCGCTCGAGAACATCTTCAAGGTCGGCGACCACGTGGCGCTGTCGCTCCCCGAGGCCCAGGGCTTGAACCCGTACACGATCCGGTTCGAGGAGTCGGGTGGGGCCGAGCGGCTGTTTGCGCTGCAGGACCACGAGAACGAGATGGTGTACGACCACGTGTTCCGGCTCATTGAAAAGTACTTTGACCACGAGGCCGACGCCGACGAGAACGCGAGCCCGGCCGCGCCCAGTGGCACAGCGGCGGCGGCAGTAGTTGCGGCACCCTCGGTCAATGAGCATGGGCAGTTTACGTTCTCGGCCGACATGCAGGCTGCGCCCGCGACTGGTTATCAAGTGTAATACAATCCTTACCATTTTTTTATTGCTCTTTGAGGTTGGTGTCGGTCCTTCACGGCTGCGCAATGAACGCGGTTTTGGAGATGGAATTCCAAGCTGGCCTGCCATGGAAATCGGAACACGATTTACTTTGCATGGATTTCCCGTGTCCCAATCCTTCCATCCGAATTACAATGCCCATTTTTCTTTCTAATGTCCGATTTTCTTGTCGATATTCCAGCCGGTCCTTCCATGTCCATTTTTTTTGATCCAGTAATAGGATATCCAGCTTGGGTTTCCACTGCCATTCCGATATCCCACCTTTCCAGCGCCAGCATTCGGATCCAGTATTTCCAATAGATTTCTTATATTCCAGCGATTTCCACTCGTCTCGTCGTCATCGACCGCTCCCGATCCGACCCGACTGATACTTTGATCCTAGATTCCTGCTTGATCGTGACCTTGATCCGCCGCGCTCGCTTGTTGCTTATTCTCGACCTATCAAAAGTACAATGTGAAGTGAAGGGGAAAGAATACCATATACAACACGCGATTGCCCGTCAAAAAAAAAATTGCCTAAATATATTGCGTCAGTCAAGTTGCTCATCTTTTAAGAACGAGAATCGATGGAAATATCACACCACCCGTCGAATTGGCGGTGATTAAATTGAAGAAAGTATAATTGCGTGAGGTCGAGACGGAAAGAAAGAGCGATAGGGATCACACAGTCGGTGTGTTGATCGCGCTTGGACCGATCCTTGAGGAGCCCAGTGAGACCAACGAAGGATCCAGACACCGATTCTTGTTTTTGTCATGCTCACCATTGTTGAATGTAGTTTTGGCTCCCCGCAAAAAAGTCAAATACCAGAATGCCGGAATCTTTCCACTCGATTCAGAATGCCGTCAAAGCTTGGCCAAGATCCCCCCCTCTTTGTTTTTTCCCCTGAGTCACAAACTCAGTTGAGCTCCTTTTGGAACGGGGAGTTCACGTGTGTTCATTGAGCAGCCGTGTTGGTCCTGTCTTAGAATTTTTTTCAGTCAAATGTTTTTTCTATTGAGGGCAGCACCACCACGACCACCATTACCGCGATTGGCCCGGCTGGTGTCACTCGCGAACCGGGCGAGTACTCGACAGCGCGTCTCCGTGGTTGCGGAAACGCATTTTCCTGGGTCGTTGATCCGGCACGCTTCGGTTTCCGCTACATTTACACCAGTACCAAGGCCGTCGATTCGTGGTTTAGAACCAGCACCCGCATCAAAAACGGATGAAAGGACCTCGCTGGCAACGCCTTTACTCTCTAAAATGTCCGAGATTGTGACGCGATCCCGCGGTACGGGCCTACCCCCATTTCATTCATCACAAACGGGTACTCAATATACATGGACAACATACAGCCAATCCAATCGATTTCCTGCACGTAGCGCATTCGCTGCCCCCGATGCGCGAGTGGTCCGACGCCGACCTTGTCTCTGTGGCGACCACACTCCCACTGGTCCCGCTCGCATTGCGCGACGAGCGCGTGGAATGGAGCGAAGCCGTGAGCGTGGCTCTGGACTTGGCCGCCGCCGATCTTCCCGAAATGTCTGCTGCTGCTGCCACCCGCGATACCGCTACTATACCAGATCACTTGATTGACGTGCTGAGCGGCCTCGCACGCGCGATCGCTCGCCGAAAGCTAGCAGCGGGCCGGCCCGTCTTTGACGCACTGCACGCGCAGATGGCGGTGATCCATGATCCAAAACACTCTGCTCCCGACCAAAAGAAAACGCGTGCGCAGTCGGGCCTGGACGTGGCAGTCATGCTCATGTACCGGCACCTGGGCGACTCGGCGGGTGCATTGCAGTACTTTAACAATCACCTGCCCGAACCGCAATGGACGGCGTACACGGTGGGCGTGGCCGCCAGCGCATTGTCGGTGTTGTACCGACCCGCCGACATTGCGGCCCTCATGTCGCGTGCTGTGGCACTGAACTTGGCCCCAGGCCGATGGGACCAGACTGCAGTCAATATTGCGTACTTGGAGTCGTTCACGGGCGCCGCACAGACCATGCAAGCGTTCGAGGCGATGGTGGCCGAACGCGCCGGAGTCGCCTCACATAAACCGCCGGTACCACGACCGCGACGTGACTACCAAAACGACCAGTACGAGCACGACCCGCTATTCAACCGGTCAGTCCTGACGACGCTGCTGCGCAAGTTCTCGCGCGAGTCCAATGTCGCCGGTGCCGACCACGTGCTAGCGCAGTTCGAGGCCCGCGCGCCCGTGCCCGTGCAATGGGAGCCGGACACCGTGGTGGCCCTGACCACACTGTATGGCGCGACGGGCAACCGGCGCCGCGCTCTCGCCGTGTTCTGGGTCGCGCAACTGCCCCCACGCAACGTACCCGTGACGACGCGCATGCTCGCGCACGCGATTCAGGTCGCGGGAACATGCGCCAGCAACAGCAGCGGAGACCGCGAGGCCGCGGCAAAAGACGTGGACCGCGTACATGCGCTGGCGCTGGACTTGGCGGGGCACCGCCGTATATCGCTCTCGTCCATGTACGCCACGCTGGCGGTCAAGGCGTTTGGTAGCGTCTGCGGGGTGGACCGCGCACACGCCGCGTACGACGAGTTGCGGCGGCGCGGAATGCCACGGTCGCGCTTGTGCGAGGAGCACTTGGCGTGGCTCGACGCCAATAACACCACCAAGTACAACGGGGCCAAGTTCGTCGATCGTACCGTTAGCTCACCAAGGCAACAACAACCACAAATAAAACGAAGCGCGTTCGAAGACGCGCGCGACCAGCAAGTGATGGCCGAGGTGGCTCTGACCAAGGCCGTGCAGCAGCTCCTGGCCAACGGCGCGGTAGTGGATGCGCTCAAGCAGTGGCGTACCGCCGCCGAGTCGCGCCCGGCCGGCGTCTCGGGTCCGTATCTCCTCCTCCTGAACCACTTTGCGGCCCGCGGCGACCCCAACAGCGTGGCGCGGATCGAGCGGCTCGCGGCTGGTCTGAACATCCAGCTATCCCCGACGGCCGTGCGTTCGTTGCCCTCGATCCGAATCAAGGCGTACTCGCTTGCGCGTGACTGGCCGCGGGTGTTTGCCGTATGGGACACGGACCTGGTGGCCCGTGGGATCGCTCCCGATGTCCCCGAGCAGGCACTGGTCCTGGACGCGTGCGGGTACGCTGGCGACCGCGCGCGGCTGAATCGCATTGTCCGCTTGCTGGCGGCCGAGCCGTGGGGCGGGACCGACGTCAACGTGTGGACGTCGGCGGTCGAGGCGTTCTGCCGGATCGGCGACCTGGATGCGGCCGTGGACGTGGTAAGGCGGATCGTTCCTGCCAAGCGACTGAGGCCTGATGAGCCCAAATTGCTGGGAACGCTGGTCACGGTCGAGCACGAGGCGAACCAACCTCTAAAACACCCGGGCGTGGTGGCGCTGCTGACCGAGTACCGCGTGGATCAAATGATGGCGCGGGACCGCAAGTACGGGTTTGCGGTCGAGGTTGCCGTCTCGCACTGGCGCCGCTCAGGAAAGGTTGCTTGACTTGACACCAACAAAACAAAATATTTTTATCGCAGCAAAAAGGTGCAGGAAGATATAGCATAACAACCAGGGAGAGGATCGGCCCCAATAGAGATACACGAACAAGCAAAAATGACACCATTAGGCACGAGCCGACTTGTGGACCTTCTCCTGGACCTGCGGAAAGTACTTTTTCGCGTCGTACTTTTCGCGCACCTCGTCGTACGTGCGGTGATCGAACATGACCCGGAACTGTACGGGCGACGCGACAATATCCGCGTAGCATGCCGAGTAACCCTGCACGTCACGCACAAACTCCTCGATGCGGGCCAGCGTGGTCTCGTGGTGGAACGACGGTGCCTTGGGTACGCCGTACGCGCCAATGTCCACGTACAGCTGCTCGGACGGGTGCGGCGGCGTGAAAGAGCCACGGGGGGTGGTCGGCGGCTGGAACGCGTGCGACTGGTGGCCGTGCTCGGCCTGCGCCTGCTTGAGCACCGGGGAAGTGAACTGGCGCAGCGCCAACAGGTCCTCGGCGGGAGACAGCATGCGCATCGGGCACAGCCACAGCGGGTACGTGTCGAGCTCGCGCTGGAAGAAATCAAGCGACGCGTCCAGGGTCGTGATCGGGACCAGAAGGTCCTGAACCACTTGCTTGGTCACCCACAGGTGGTGCAGCTTGCCCGTGGTCGTCAGCTTGAGCAGCGCAATCTTGGGCGGGCCCGCCCACGCAAACAGCCACCGGTACCACGCCTGGTTGCCAAACGGCACAATGTCGCGGATGGTCCAGAAGATGGACCGCGTGTGGCGGTGGTAGTAGTCGCGCAGGGGGATGTACTCGACAAAGGTACCCGACGGAGACGACTTGCCCAGGAACGACTGCACGTGGGTGAAGAACCACGGCTTGTACCAGCGCGAGATCACGTTGAGCTTCTGGTCCTTGGGCACCGTGGGCGCCATTTTACCCGTCATGACCACCGCGGTCTCGCGCGAGTACATGAGCGACTCGACGAAATCGTGGTCATTGTTGCGCGACGCCGTCTCAAACACCCGCGACGCCTCGCGCGTCGACGTGCACGGCGTGTACTCGAGCCGCACGTACGGGAGCGCGCGCACCAGCTTGATCTCGGCCGCCACCACAAACCCGATGGTCCCGTGCGACCACGGGATCGCCGCAAACAACTCCGGGTGCGACTCGGACGTGCAGTGCACCAGCTCGCCCGACGCCAGAACAATGTCGAACGCCGTGCACGTGTGCTGGAACAGACCGTACTTGTGCGACGATGTCTCGATGCCGAACCCGTTGATCAGCCCACCGACCGTCAGCTCGTCGAGCTCGGGCAGCACCTGGATCGTCCACCCGCGCTGAATCAGCTCGCGGGAGAGCCGGCCCATATTGCATCTATAATATTTATTTGGTTGTCAGTATTTGTGAAAGAAAAAAAAGCGCAAGACGTACCCAGGCTCCACCAGCACAACCTCGCGCTCCTCGTCCACCTCAATCACGTCACGGAGAGCGCCGACATCGACGCCAGCCCACTGACTTTTGTAAATGGGAGCGCGGACCGACATGACCAGGAACCCGGGCCGAGCCGTGCACAGCCGGGTAGCGCCGTTGGCCACGTGGATGCGCACCTGGTTCTGCACGTGCACCACGCGGTCGTGGTGGATCGCGCGGCGCACCGCCACGTCTCCGACCGCGGGCATCTCGCAGTCCAGCATCCAGTCCTGGACATAGTCCACCGCGTCCCAGACCAAGCAGATCGGGTTCACAATCACCGTCACAAACAGGCCGCGGTAGTCGGTGGCAATGTCCTGCAGCCAGTCCAGGACTGGCGCCACGATCGGCTTGGTTAGCGGGTACGAGGGCAGCGGCTTGAGGACCGCCACGGTCTTGTTGAACAGCGCCAGGGCCGCAAAGAACAGGGGCGTGGCCACCGTGAAGAACGCACGGGCCAGCGTCAGCAGCAGGCGCGTGTGCACTGCGAGCGTGGTTGTGGCGACCACCGGCTTGGTCGTCTTGTTACGGGGCTTCTTGGTCGGCGATGACGACGAGGTGCTGTTGGCAGTGGGAGCAGACTCGGCGGGGATCTGAGGGCGAGCCATGGTTGTTGTTGATGATGTTGTTTTGGAACCAGTCTTGGTCGCAGCAGCAGACGCCGAGGGGGAAGAGTAGGCGGTAGACGAAGAGGTGGAAGGAGAAGACGACGCAGGGCGGGGAGTCAGGCCAAGCGCAGAGGGTTGGTGAGCTGCGACGACGGAGGGCATGCAGTCAAGCGCAGAAGTAGCGATCAACCTCAATCAGAGAGGGTTGAAATTTGGCGATCGGATCGACGGAAGGGAGGGCAGTTTCGCCATGCTTGCCGTCCACTTGGTACTGCTGCGAAGAGGCGGTGCTCGTACTTTGATGTCGTCATCTCCATCTTCATCGTCTAAGGCACGGCGTACCAACAAGATGTCTTCATTGCCATCGTCGTTGGTAACAGCACCATCAGAAGATGCACCACCGTTCGTGACTGTCAACTCTCGCGACCCGGGCAGCGTGCTCCTGCACATCCACGTCAAGCCCGGCGCAAAAAAAACGCAAATCTTGGGCATTGTCGGCGATCGCGTTGATTTACAGGTATTTCTTATCCGTCCAATTCAGGCGCGGCCATTGAATGGAAAGAAACAATAGATCGCCGCCCCACCCAGAGACGGTGAGGCCAACGACGCAGTGGTGTTGTACGTCGCGTCTCTGCTCGGCGCGCGCAAGTCGGACGTGGTACTTGCCCGCGGCCAAAAGTCGCGCGAGAAATCAGTCTCCATCTCGGGCACCTCACTTGCAGCCGTGGCCGACGCTGTCCATGCTGCCGCTGCCACCAAATGACACATGAATAGAAAAGGAAATGGATTTTTACATCATGGCCCCTCCAGCTCCAATCCACCGCCGGATCATGCGCACAATGTACTCGACCTGCGGACTGTTGGATGACCGCAGCAGCGCCAGCACCTCGCGCAATGCGTCGCGTGGCTCGCGGCCCTGCACCACCTGCTGAAAGACCCCCAAGCACGCGCCGCGTTTGCCCTCCCAGTGCTCGGGAACACCCGGATCCAGCCGTTCCAGAACATCAAACGCCTTGGCGGCCACCGCGTACTGCTGCGTGCGGTAGCTGTCGTGGGCAATCAATTGCAGCAGCGTAAACGACTCGGACGACGTGTCCATCTTCAAGTACTCGTCCCAGGCCTGGCGTGCCTTGCCCGTCATGATATCTATTAGGACGTACTCAGTACTTGACACCTTCAAATGAATAGGAACGGACGTACAGCACTTGGCCAGGTGCGAAATGTAGGTAAACTCGCAACGCATCTTTTCGTCTTGCACCGTCAACAGAGCCTCGAGTGCCTCAGGCCACGCGCCCAGAGCAGCCTTGGTCTGGGCAAAGTTGAAATTGAACGAGTCGTCGTTGAAAAAGTACGCCTTGATCGAGTTGAGGTAAATGAGCACGTCGTCAAAGTGTCGCAACAGAAAGAAGCAACTGGCCATGCACTGGCGGCCGGCAATCGTGTCGCACTCGGACGCCGACGACCCGACCAGTTGGAAATGCTGCTGCGCTTGCTTCATATGTTCGCGCGAGTCCTGCGCCTGGCCGAGCACTGCGTACACGATGGCCTTGAGTATGTACTCGGAGGGGGACGCCGGGTCCACGTCCTTCATCAGCTCGTACGCTGCTACCATGTCGTCGTGCCGCAAGTGCCACAGCGCCAGGTTCAGTCGCGCTTCCGGGACAACGTCCACCAGCGGTTCCAGAACCGAGAGCGCGCCTTCACCACCACGAAAGACGACCAGGTTGTGCCGCAGAATGTCGGCCGCAAACGTTTGTTGCGAGTGGAGGTTGGATCCGACTCCGCTAGTTGCTGTACCTGAGGACGACCCACCGCCAGAGCCGCCACCAGCAGAGTTGCCACTCGATCCGCCAGTACCCGCCGACCCGGACCCAGCCATTTTATCCAGCAACGTCTTGAGCTCGATTTCCGCCGCTTTCCCGTTATACAGTCGGAAATGGTTGCACGCCTTGAGGTTTCCGGCGGTGACGCTGTCAGGAGCGCGGCCCAAGTACAGCGCCAGCACTTCCTGGGCGACATCGTAGTAGTCGAGCTTGTAGTAACACAGCGCCAAGTACACGTTGAGCGCCAAGTACTCTGGGTGCTCAGCAAGCAGCCGCTTATAAATGTCAATCGCTTCCTGGTAGTGTCCGCGCAGGTAGTGGATCGACGCCAACGTCAGCTGGTCCTCAACTACATCTTGCAAGTGCTGGTGGTGGGTCATGAGCCGCTTCTCGTCGTTGAGCTTATGGCTCACGTGGAAGTGCAAGCGGTTTTGTAACTTGCATTGTGGGCCTTTTTTAATATGAGGATCCGCATTACTTTTCACAGGTATTGTAAAGTATGATCGAGAAGCAAGTACCCTTTTTCGCATTGGCATCGGCCTCCTCGTACATGCCCAAGTAAAACTGGCACACGGACAGGTACAAGTACACGAGCGGATCGGGTGTGCCCGCGACTGGAGTCGCTGCTGCTTTACCTGGTGCAGCACCACTTGTCACAGCAGGCTGTTGCTGCAGATCCAGAACTGTTTGGTACACTTTGAGCGCCTTAACGTAATCCCCGAGATGAAAGGCCGCAAACCCCGTCCATAACCAGTTATGCGGCTGGATCGCGGTTCCCGATGCCCGCTCAAACTCGAGCAGCGTCAGCGCGCCCGTGTAGTCGCGATCGAGCAAGAACGATTCCAGTGTCGGCAGCGTCTTGGTGTTGGGACTACCGGCGGTGGCGGCGGCGGCAGCGGTGCCGGTCACGGCGGCGGTGGCTGCTTTGGTACGCGATAGAAGCTGTTATATGTCATATTGTTAGTCGTAGCCATGATCCAATCTCAAGATTTTTTACCATTTGATTTCTTGAGATTCTTGTAGGTGATGGGAAAAGAGAGAGTGACCATTGATGGGAAATATTCATATTTGAACCACTGAGAAACGTCTACAACCCCTCCGGAACCTGCACTCCGGCCGCCACTGCCAGGGACCGCAGCTGCTGGTATTTGGCCTGCAGATCGGCATTCGCCGACCGCAACCCCGAGATTTCTTCAACCAAATCATTGACGTGGTTCTGTTCATTTGTTTCGATTCGTTTAATATCGCCGCCATGACAACAAAAAGGTGAAAAATGGTCCGCATGCGCACCTCCAAGTAATCGATCTTGGCTGCCTTGCGAGCACGACTAGCAGACACACACAAAATCAGCTAAAAGGACAACAAATAAAAAGAAAGAAGTGTATGATACCTCTTCCGCGCACTCAACGTGTTCCGAATCCGCTTAGCCTCTTTCGGGTCCATGGCCTCAAGCTTTGCCGCCAGTTCCGGATCGTCAATCACGTCGTCGCCCGCGTCAGGATCGTCGTCGGGATCCGCCACCGCCGTGCGTGCGCGTTTGCGGCCGCGACGGACCGGCGAGGTCGGGACCGGGGAAACGTTGGCGCTGGTGGATTCGAGAGTACTGGTCGCCGGTGGTGCCGTCATCCCTGTCACCGCTGATGTTGCGGCGGCGGTACTGCCGTTCCGACGGCGTCCCGTGGCCGTCGTTGTTGATGAGGACGAGGTCGAAGTAGGGGGCGCGAAGGGTGATGCTGCTGCAGCTGGGTCAGAGGCGACAGAACCAGTCCCGTTGATACTGGGCTCATCGGTTGCTGCCGCTGCGATTGCTGGCAGAGGCGATGGGGTGGTTGGAGTGCTTGCTGCCGACGCCATTGCTGCGGATGTGCGCTTGTGCTTGATCGGGGCAGTGATGGAAATCAGGTGCTCGGGGTATGGAAGCACATCCGGGAGCGTGCGGCACTGGGTGGAGGACTTTTTGGTGGTGGTCGGGCTATAAAAAAATTCAATAAAATTGAGTGAGAGCGCTCTCACTTATAAAAAACGAATGGACGAACATAAAGACAGGACCAGCAGCACTTGACGGCGGCTCAGCCGACGACGCAGGCGTGGACAAAACGGATGAGCTGGGCGCCAGTCTTGCCGACCGTTGCGGCGATGCCGAGACCGACGAAGCGCCATCGCGGTCGGCCGCTGCGGACCCAGCACGTGAGCGCGGTGCCGATCCAGCAGCACTGCCACCACGTCCCCGTCCACGTCGACTGCCGCCACGAGGTAGAGGCGTCGCTCGTGAGCCGGTCGTTGTCGACAACGGTTGCTGCTGCTCAGATCGCAGATCGGGCGATCCGTGCTGCTGGTGGTGGTGTGGTGACGACGAGTCCGCGAGTGCCCTCAGCTCGGCAGTACTCGAAGGGCGCATGTGCATATTTGGATGCATGGGGTAGGCGGCCATCATGTCCTGCTGGTGCTGGTATTGCTGTTGCTGTTGTGGGTGGTGCAAAAGGAGCGGAGAGGGTGCCGGGCCAGTCGAAAATGGCGAGTGGACAGCTGATCCATGGGGCACGGTCGTGTGCAGAGTCCAGTGCGCTCCCGCCGCCGCCGCGTTGGTGCGCAGGTGATCGGCAGAGCTCGGTCCGTCGTTGTCCACTATACAACATGTTGAGATCAGTCTCCTCTTCAAAATGACAAAAAAAAAGACGTACCAGCCATAAAACTGCCGGCCGCAGCCGCATCCGCACTCCCGGGCGGTTCTGTGCCAGGGGTCGGGGTCGGCGACGGAATCTCGCTGTCGTCCATACCGACGTCTTCGTGGCCATGTCCATCATGGTGAGCCATGCCCCCCGTGCCCATCGCAAGCGACTCGGCCGCCATTCGCGCCTGGCTCGCCATCTCACCGCCAAATGCCGACGACGGCTGCGACTCGTACTGCGGGCGGTGCAGCTGCGGGTACCGCGATCTGGACTGGTACCGAAGCAGCCCACCTTGGTCGTTGTCGTCGTCGTCCTGGTCATTGTCGTCAGGCATGGTCGGACTACCGTACCCCATGCCACCATCGACGTCGTTGTCCTCATCATCATCGTCGTCGTCGTCGTCGCGGATCTCGTCTTCGAGCTCATCGATATCATCATCATGGTCGCCGAGCATCTCGCCCGACGCTTCACGCACCGCCGCCAGCCCCCGCTGCCGCTGGTGCCGGCGTTGCTGATGGTACGGACTTTGATCACCCGCCGCATGCATCCCTGGCGGAGGCGGCGGTGGCGGTGGACGCATACCAGTGCGGTTGGGCGTGAACCCAGTACTAGCAACGACACCAGCAGCCATACCACCCAAGTGATCCTGCGACTGCGTATGAAGCATGACAGCCACCGCCGGCACGTCTCCAAGCCGCTGCGAGTCAGTGATGGACGCCAGCCGGCTCGGCAAGTGCGCGGCCAGTGCGGCCGCGGCGCCCATCGACGACACCCCTGCACCTCCGGCCGATGCCAGCACCTGCGACAATGACAGATTGGCGGCGTGCGTCTGCGACGCGGCGGCTAGGTCCAGCTGGTGTAGGCCCAGCGCCATTTCCAAGGTACTGGAGCGCGCGAGACTGATCACGCCGAGTCCGCCCCCATTATTGGCGGAGCTCATAAGGTGACCGGGAACGGCAGCAGCGGCAGCAGAGGAGGTTGGCGGCTCCAACAGCAATGACGGCGTCGCTGGGTCACCGAGCGGACGCGTACTGGCACTGGTGGTCGTCAGCACGGGCCGCAGATCGTGCGGAATCGGTGAAGACGAGGACGACGACGAAAGCGTCAGTTGGTGGTGGCCACGGTGGTGGTGGTGCGCGGACTCGGGCGCCAGGGCCGCGGCGGTGGCCAGAGCCGTCAGTGGCGACATGGACTTGCCGGCGAGCGGGCGCGGGCGCACTCCCGCTTCAGACGGCGACGACGACCGGTGGTCAATGTGTCCATGAGGGGTAGCACTGTGGTGCTTGAGTTTGCCATCGACTGCAGCATGGAAAGCTAGCGCTGGTGGTGGTGGCGGCGGTGGTGGGGGCGCCCGAGGTAGAGGAGACAGGCCGGACGACGGTGACGACGCTGGCGACGACGACTGCAGCGGGAGCTGCGGGTGCTGATTATTGGTTGGAAAGCACGGCGAGAGCGGAGAGGCGATGTCTGCCGCCGCGAGTATTGCCGCTGCCGACAGTGCGGTGGCCGCCGTGGTCGTGACCATGCTTGCACTTGGGTCATCAAGCGAAGGTAGCGACAACAGCAACTGCTGAGTGGGCTGCGTGTCGGGCAGGTGGAGGAACATGGACAGCGAATTGGGGTCCTGCTCTTGGTGCGATACTGTCGAGTCTGGGCCGTGGAGTGGCGGCGTCACGGCCTGGTCATTGCCTTGGTCGTTGCCGTGTGTCGCCATCATATTTCGCAGTGCACGGCTGCGCACTGAACAGAGTTCGGGTGTTGGAATTCTGAGATGGAAGTGATGTGGAACAAAACGTCCGTTTTATCGCCAAACGGAATTCTTCAG